>BPLS01031463.1:83519-105685 GCA_019656275.1 Rhododendron kiyosumense
CTACTTTATATTGATAAGAAGGATATTCAAAATGCTAAAAGATTGTGCGATTGAATCATAAAAATAATATATGTTTTGGCATGACGAAATTGGGAAAACCGAATGCCTCCCCTGTAGTGTATCCCTCCACTGATGTTTATATTTCAAAATTTTTTTCTTCACTAAGAATCAAAGAACCACTACAAGAAATTTGGGATCTCCCAACGGTTTTTTTAGTAACGGTTCAAAAAACCGTCGGTATAGATGGTGTTTAGCAACGGTTTGCAAAACGTTACTAGAAATAGGACTATAGCAACGGTTTTCATGCAACCGTTACTAGATTCCAAGACTATAGCAATGGTTTTCCATAACCGTTGCTAAAAACCGGACTATAGCAACGGTTTCAAATAAACCGTTACTATAAACCGGACTATAGCAACGGTTTCCAATAACCGTTACTATAAACCGACGAGACGATTTTATTTTCCTTGTTGATTAAATCATTGTCATTAAAATTTGGCCTGATCGAGTTTAGAAAAATTCTTTATTGAGACGAAGAAAAAAAAATTATTTTCAGAAAATATTTTTAAAAAATATTATTTTCAGAAAATGTTTAAAAAAAAACTTTTTTAAAAAATATTAATTTTAGAAATTTTTTTTTAAAATATATATTTTCAAAACTTTCTTATTTTTCAAAAATGTTTTGCAAAAATTTTTTTAAAAAAAAACTATTTCAAAACTTTCATACTTTTCAAAAATATTTTTCAGAAATTATTAAAAAATACAAAAATGTTTTTTAAAACTTTCTTTTCTCAAAAAAAGATTTCAAAAACTATTTTGTTTTAAAAATGTTTTCAAAAGACCTTTTTCTTCAAAAATAGTTTCAAAAATTAGTTTTTTTTTTCTTTCAGAAAATTGATTTTCAACTTTTTAAAGAATTTTTTTTTCAAAAATTAGTTCAAAAAAAATTTTCCCAAATTGTTTTGTAATAAAAATGTTTCACAAAATTATTGATTTTAAAAATGTTTCTTTTTTCGAAAAATATTTTTGAAAACTATTCCTTATCCCATAATTAATCCCACGCGAATCAAACAAGGCCTGACATAAGCTAGCCCACCCGGTTTGCATAGTATAAATATTATTAGGCCCTTAATATTACACAAGTGCTGGGCTAGCCCAGCTGGTTCGGACTCGCGCGCGCATACGCGAGGTCTTGGGTTCGATTCCTAGGAGGAGCAAAGTTGTTGTGTTGCATTCCACGCGGGCGCCACCTGGAGGCCACATCAGCGCCACACGGGCAATAGGTGGAGGCCATTGTTTCCACATGGAAACACGTGACTGCCATGTCATATTTTACCCCAGATTTAAAAAAAAAAAAAACTTGTTTTTACCAACGATTACAACCATTGCTAAAGAAACCGTTACTAAAAAAAAATCTATACCAACGCTTGGCAAAACCGTTGCTATACCTCTATACCAACGGATATCTCGCAACGGTTGGTATTGCTTTTAGCAACGCTTTTTGTGTTTTTTAGCAACGTTTTTGACCGTTGTTATATCTCAATTTTCTTGTAGTGAACTAATTACAGGGGGATTGTGGGGTAGATCACCCTTTACCATGATGATGAAGTAAATAAGGATTTCGATGGCGGAGGGGCAGCCAGTGGTTATGTGGTCCTAAATTGATGATGATGGTGACGTGGAAGTGTAGTTGTCGTGGTGGTGTTGCATGGGGTGTCGTGATCGTCGTGGCAATGAAGTCATGGCCCCACGCGCGTGTTTGCGGCCGTGGTTAAATGAAAACAGAGGTTGTAGGGTTGAGACACAGTGCCAACGATGGTAGCAGAGTGGAAATGCGGTGGTAGTGATCGCGAAGTTATGTTTGTGGGGGTGGTGAAGGGATGGAGGAGTAGGGCTTATATTATGGTGACAATGTTGGTGGTGGAGTGGTACTGGTAGTATTCCAATGAAGTTTGTAGTCTTCTTACTACCAAATTTTCAAAAAACAAAAGATGTTACTTTTACAATTTGATCTCACCAACTTTTATTACTTTCAAAATCCTCGTTATCAAACTACAATAGGTCTTTATCCAATTAAAAATGAGGGAGATGCTAGTTTTTTCCCGAAATTATTTACTTCTCAACTCTCTGAGGGTAAATTGGTCATATATTTTTAATGTACAAATTGTTTAAGATTTGAAATACTTGGTTTAGAAACTACACTTAACAAGCTTTGCTATGGTTCCAACCTCGAGAAAATCTGAGTTCATGACCATCCGGAATAAACCCTCAATGTTTAATAAATTTTAGAGTTTCTAAAGCACCTCAGGCGCAAATTCGTGCTCCCCAGGCGCATTCTATTGCGCCCAGGCGCCACCTTGCAATAACAATACTAACCAAACTTTGCGGCCTTGTCACGGGCAATGGCGGAAGTATTCAAGGGCTGCCTTAGGCTCAAGCCCAGGTGAGCTGCAAAAAACATAAAAAAAAAAATAAAAAATTATATGTAAATTTTCGGTCAAAATGAGTTTAGCCCAACCCACCATCTTTCCATTCAGTCCAGCCCAACCCACCATCCGTTTGAATCAACGCGAATATATTATTTTTCTGATCATTTTATCTTAAAGGATCATAATTAATTTTTCTCTCTGATAATCAAATATTTGTTTTTTATTTGGGATCCTATAAAGCAGATACTTGATTATGAGAGCCCTAGAGGCATATATTAACTACAACCCTTTAGAATAATATAATCAGAAAAATAAGATCTTCGCACCAGTTCAAACGAATTGAAAATTGAAGCACTTAATTTTTTTAGACTATTTATATATATTAAAGATATGATTACAAAATTAAATACTCTAATTTTTAATCAGTTTGAACCGTGGGGGAGATCTTATTTTTTTATCATATTATTCTAAAGGGTTATAATTAACTTTTGTCTCTAGGGTTCGCATAATCAAATATCTGCTTTACAGATTTCCAAATAAAGAGAAGATATTTAATTATATGAGTTCTAAAGATAAAAATTAATTATGACTCTTTAGAATAATATGATTAGAAAAATAAAAATTTTCTACCGGTTCAAACAGATTACAAAGTGTCGCACTTAATTTTTTTGAGACGTTTTAATAATATAAAAGAAATCAGGAGAGACAAGTGAAATATATAATATAAAAGGGATTGCTAATGAACAGTTGTTCGGTATATATAAAGAAATATTGTAGTGAAATGTATTTTACCTACAAGTGGGTTTTCTCGGTTTTAGGTAGCTATAATAGCTAATATTCCCTTCTTGCTACTCTGCCGTACATGCATGCCTAATGGAACAACAAAATAAAAAGAAAGAAAAAACTCTTTAATTGCTCTTCAAACTCTTTTGTACTTTTTTTATGTTTATTTTTGAACGTTTAAATATTTATGTATGAGTTTGCCTCGTTTTAGTTCATATATATAAATTTTGATTAGCCCAATGCGGAATAGATTTCTGGTTCCGCCCTTGGTCACGGGCAGTCCCGATCTCCGATTTGCCCGTGGTTTGAATCGTTGGAAAGTTTGTCTATCCAACTTTTTAACTAACCAAATGAGTTTGACTCCCAAATTGCTTATACGTCAAAAGATATGACAATTTTACCCTCAACTTGTTGAAAAATATCCTATATAAGAAAATCCTTGAATCACACCAACATTAAACCGGAACGAATACTACTATATATTGATATGAAGGGCATTCAAAATGCTAAAAGATTGTGGGATTGAATCACAAAAATAATACATTTTGGTTTTCGAAAAATTAGTGGAGATTAAACCAACTCAAAGATCGTTGGAGCCACTAAATGCATGGAATTGTTCCGATGATCCCATTAAATGCACGACGGAATTGGGAAAAGCAAATGCCTCCCCCGTAGTGTATCCCTCCACTGATGTTTATATTTCCAAATTTTTTCCTCACTTAGAATCAAAGAACTAATTGCAAGGGGATTGTGGGGAAGGTCACCCTCTACCATGATGATGAAGTAAATAAGGATTTCGATGGTCGAGGGGCGGCCTGTCGTTATATGGTCCTAAATTGATGATGTTGGTGATGTAGAAGTGTAGTAATCGTGGTGGTGTTGCATGGGGTGGCGTGATCATCGTAGCAGTGAAGTCGAGGCCACGCGCGCGTGTTTGCGACAGTGGTTAAATGAAAACGGAGGTGGTAGGGTTGAGACGCAGTGCCAACGGTGGTAGAATAGTGGAAATGCGGTGATAGTGATAGCGAAATTATGTTTGTGGGGGTGGTGAAGGGATGGAGGAGTAGGGGTTATATTATGGTGACAATGTTGGTGGTGCAGTGGTACTGGTAGTACTCCGATGAGGTTTGTAGTCTTCTTACTACCAAATTTTCATAAAACAAAATAAATTTTTTTTACGATTGGATTTAACTAACTTTTAGTACTTTCAAAATCCTTGTTATCGACATACAATAGGTCTTTATCCAATTAAAAGTGAGGGAGATGCGAGTTTTTTCCCGAAATAATTTACTTTTCAACTCTCTGAGGGTAAATTGGCCATATTTTTTAATGTACAAATTGTTTAAGATTTGAACTACTTGTGTTAGAAACTACACTTAACAAGCTTTGCAACGGTTCCAGCCTCGTGAAAATCGGAGTTCAGGACCATCCGAAATAAACCTGCAAAGTTTGAAAAATTTTAGAGTTTCAAAAGCGCCTAAGGCGCAAGTTCGTGCGCCCCAGGCTCAGTCTTTTGCGCCCAGGCGCCACCTTGCAATATCAAAACTAACCAAACTTTGCGGGCTTGTCACGGGCACTCCCGATCTCCGATTTGCCCATGGTTTGAATCGTTGGAAAGCTTGTCTATCCAACTTTTTAACTAACCAAATTAGTTTGACTCCCAAATTGCTTATACGTCAAAAGATACGACAATTTTACCCTGAACTTGTTGAAAGATATCCTATTTGGGAAAATCCTTGAACCACACCAACATTAAACCGGAACGAATTCTACTTTATATTGATATGAAGGGTATTCAAAATGCTAAAAGATTGTCGGATTGAATCAAAAAAACAATGTATTTAAGTTTCCAAAAAATCAGTGGAGATGAAACCAACTCAAAGATCGTTTGAGCCACTAAATGCATGGAAATTGTCCGACGATACCATTAAATGCACGATGGAATTGCAAAAACTGCATGCCTCCCCTGTAGTGTATCCCTCCACTTATTTTTACATTTCAAAATGTTTTTCCTCACTTAGAATCAAAGAAACTAATTACAGGGGGATTGTGGGGAAGGTCACCCTCTACAATGATGATGAAGTATATAAGGATTTCGATGGTGGAGGGGCGGCCTGAGGTTATGTGGTCCAAAGTTGATGATGATGGTGACGTGGAAGTTTAGTTGTCGTGGTGGTGTTGCATGGGGTGGCGTGATAATCGTAGGAGTGAAGTCAAGGCCGCGCGCGCATGTTTGCTACAGTGGTTAAATGAAAACGAAGGTGGTAGGGTTGAGACGCAGTGCCAACGGTGGCAGAAGAGTGGAAATGCGGTTTTAGTGATAGCGAAGTTATGTTTGTGGAGGTGGTGAAGGGATGGACGAGTAGGGGTTATGACAATGTTGGTGGTGTAGTGGTACTGGTAGTACTCCGATGAGGTTTGTAGTCTTCTTACTATCAAATTTTGATAAAACAAAAGAAATTTCTTTTAAGATTGGATTTCACCAACTTTTAGTACTTTCAAAATCCTCGTTATCGATATACAATAGGTCTTTGTCCAATTAACAATGAGGGAGATGTGAGTTTTTTCCCGAAATAATTTACTTTTCAACTCTCTGAGGGTAAATTGGTCATATTTTTTATTGTTCAAATTGTTTAAGATTTGAACTACTTGGGTTAGAAACTACACTTAAAAGGCTTTGCAATGGTTCCAACCTCGTGACAATCGGAGTTCAGGACCATCCGGAATAAACCCGCAAACTTTTAAAAATTTTAGAGTTTCAAAAGCGCCTCAGGCGCAAATTCGTGCGCCCCAGGCGCAGTCTATTGCGCCCAGGCGCCACCTTGCAATATCCAAACTAACCAAACTTTGTGGCCATGTCATGGACACTCCCAATCTCCGATTTGCCCGTGGTTTGTATCGTTGGGAAGCTTGTCTAGCCAACTTTTTAACTAACCAAATTATTTTGACTCCCAAATTGCTTGTACGTCAAAAGATATGACAATTTTACCCTCAACTTGTTGAAAAATATCCTATATGGGAAAATCCTTGAATCACACCAACATTAAACCGGAACGAATCCTACTTTATATTGATATGAAGGGTATTCAAAATGCAAAAAGATTGGGGGATTGAATCATAAAAATAATATATTTTTGTTTTCGAAAACTTAGTGGAGATTAAACCAACTCAAATTTCGTTGGAGCCACTAAATGCACGGAAGTGGTCCGATGATCCCATTAAATGCATGACGGAATTGGGAAAACCGAATGCCTCCCCGGCAGTGTATCCCTCCACTGATTTTTATATTTTAAAATTTTTTTTCCTCACTTAGAATCAAAGAACTAATTACAGGGGGATTGCGGGGAAGTTCACCCTCTACCATGATGATGAAGTAAATAAGGATTTCGATGGTGGAGGGGCGGCCTGTGGTTATGTGGTCCTAAATTGATGATGATGGTGACGTGGAAGTGTAGTAGTCGTGGTGGTGTTGCATGGGGTGGCGTGATCGTCGTAGCAGTGAAGTCGAGGCCGTGCGCGCTTGTTTGCGACAGTGGTTAAATGAAAACGGAGGTGGTAGGGTTGAGACGCAGTGCCAACGGTGGTAAAAGAGTGGAAATGCAGTGATAGTGATAGCGAAGTTATATTTGAGGGGGTGGTGAAGGGATGGAGCAGTAGGGGTTATATTATGGTGACAATGTTGGTGGTGTAGTGGTACTTGTAGTACTCCGATGAGGTTTGCAGTCTTCTTACTAACAAATTTTCATAAAATAAAAGAAATTATTTTTACGATTGGATTTCACCAACTTTTAGTACTTCCAAAATCCTCGTTATCGATATACAATCGGTCTTTATCCAATTAAAAATGAGGGAGATGCGAGTTTTTCCAGAAATAATTTACTTTTCAACTCTCTGAGGGTAAATTGGTCATATTTTTTAATGTGCAAATTGTTTAAGATTTGAACTATTTGGGTTAGAAACCACACATAACAAGCTTTGCAACTATTCCAACCTCGTGAAAATCGGAGTTCAGGACCTTCCGGAATAAACCTGGAAAGTTTGAAAAAATTTAGAGTTTCAAAAGCGCCTCAGGCGCAAATTCAGGTGCCCCAGGCGCATTCTTTTGCGCCCAGGCGCCACCTTGCGATATCAAAACTAACCAAACTTTGCGGCCGTGTCACACTCACTCCCGATCTCCGATTTGCCCGTGGTTTGAATCGTTGGAAAGCTTGTCAATCCAACTTTTTAACTAACCAAATTAATTTGACTCCCAAATTGCTTATACGTCAAAAGATATGACAATTTTACCCTCAACTTGTTGAAATATATCTTATATGGGAAAATCCTTGAATCACACCAACATTAAACTGGTAGGAATCCTACTTATATTGATATGAAGAGTATTAAAAATGATAAAAGATTTGTGGGATTGAATCATAAAAATAATATATTTTGGTTTTCGAAAAATTAGTGGAGATTAAACCAACTCAAATATCTTCGGAGCCACAAAATGCACGGAATTGGTCCGACGATCCCATTAATTGCACGACGGAATTGGGAAAACCGAATGCCTCCCCTGTAGTGTTTCCCTCCACTGATCTTTATATTTCAATTTTTTTTTCCTCACTAAGAATCAAATAACTAATTACAGGGGGATTGTGGGCAAGGTCACCCACAAGCATGATGATGAAGTAAATTAATAAGGATTTCGATGCTGGAGGGGCGGCCTGTGGTTATGTGGTCCTAAATTGATGATGATGGTGACGTGGAAGTGTAGTAGTCGTGGTGGTGTTGCATGGGGTGGCGTGATCGTCGTAGCAGTGAAGTTGAGGCCGCGCGCGCGTGTTTGCGACAGTGGTTAAATGAAAACAGAGGTGGTAGGGTTGAGACGCAGTGCCAACGGTGGTAGAAGAGAAGAAATACAGTGGTAGGGATAGCGAAGTTAGGTTTGTGGGGGTGGTGAAGGGATGGAGGAGTAGGGGTTATATTATGGTGACAATGTTGGTGGTGTTATGGTACTGGTAGTACTCCGATGAGGTTTGTGGTCTTCTTACTACCGAATTTTCATAAAACAAAAAAATTGTTTTTACGATTGGATTTCACCAACTTTTTGTACTTTCAAAATCCTCGTTATCGATGTACAATAGGTCTTCATCAAATTAAAAATGAGGGAGATGCGAGTTTTTTCCCGAAATAATTTACTTTTCAACTCTCTGAGGGTAAATTGGTCATATTTTTTAATGTACAAATTGTTTAAGTTTTGAACTACTTGAGTTAGAAACTAAACTTAACAAGCTTTGCAACGGTTCCAACCTCGTGAAAATCGGAGTTCAGGACCCTCCGGAATAAACCCGCAAAATTTGAAAAATTTTAGAGTTTCAAAAGCGCCTCAGGCGCAAATTCGTGCGCCCCTCGCGCATTCTATTGCGCCCAGGTGCCACCTAGCAATATCAAAACTAACCGAACTTTGCGGCCATGTCACGGGCACTCCCGATCTCCGATTTGCTCGTCGTTTGAATCGTTGGAAACCTTGTCTATCCTAATTTTTAATTAACGAAATTAGTTTGACTTCTAAATTGCTTATATGTCAAAAGATATGACAATTTTACCGTCAACTTGTTGAAAAATAACCTATATGGGTAAATCCTTGAATCACACCAACACTAAACCGGAACATATCCTACTTTATATTGATATGAAGGGTATTCAAAATGCTAAAATATTGTGGGATTGAATCATAAAAATAATGTATTTTGGTTTACGAAAAATTAGGGGTGATTAAACCAACTCAAAGATCGTTGGAGCCACTAAATGCATTGAAGTGGTCCGACGATGCCACTAAATTCACGACAGAATTGGGAAAACCGAATGGCTCCCCTGTAGTGTATCCCTCGACTGATGTTCATATTTCAATTTTTTTTTCCTCACTTAGAATCAAAGAACTAATTACAAGAGGATTGTGCGGAAGGTCGCCCTGTATCATGATGTTGAAGTAATAAGGATTTCGATGTTGGAGTGGCAGCCTGTGGTTATGTGGTCCTAAAATGATGATGATGATGTGGAAGTGTAGTAGTCGTGGTGGTGTTGCATGGGGTGGTGTGATCATCGTAGCAGTGAAGTCATGGCCGCGCGTGTTTGTGACAATGGTTAAATGAAAACGGAGGTGCTAGGGTTGAAATGCAGTGCCAACAGTGGTACCAGAGTGGAAGTCCGGTGGTAGTTATGGCGAAGTTATGTTCGTGTGGGTGGTGAAGGGATGGAGGAGTAGGGGTTATATTATGGTGACAATGTTGGTACTGGAGTTGTTCTTGTAGTACTCCGATTTGGTATGTTGTCTTCTTACTACGAAATTTTCATAAAACAAAAAGAATTATTTTTACAATTGGATTTCACCAACTTTTTGTACTTTCAAAATCATCGTTATCGATATACAATAGGTCTTTATCCTATTAAAAATGAGGGAGATGCGAGTTTTATACCGAAATAATTTACTTTTCAACTCTCTGAGGGTAAATTGGTCATATTTTTTAATGTACAAATTGTTTAAGATTTGAACTACTTGGGTTAGAAACTGAACTTAACAAGCTTTGCAATGGTTCCAACCTTGCCAAAATTAGAGTTCGGGAGTATCCAGAATAAACCTGCAAAGTTTGAAAAATTTTAGAGTTTCAAATGCGCCCCAGGCGCATTCTATTGCGCCCAGGCGCCACCTTGAAATGTCAAAACTAGCCAAACTTTGCGGCCTTGTCACGGGCACTCCCATTCTCCAATTTGCACGTGGTTTGAATCATTGGAAAGCTTGTCTATCCTGCTTGTCAATTAACCAAATTACTTTGACTCCCAAATTGTTTATACGTCAAAAGATATGACAATTTTACCCTCGACTTGTCGAAAAATATTCTGCATTGGGAAAATCCTTGAATCACACAAACATTAAACAGGAACGAAGCCTACTTTATATTGATACAGAGGGTATTCAAAGTGCTATAAGTTTGTGGTATTGAATCATAAAAATAATGTATTTTGGTTTACGAAAATGTAGTGGAAATTAAACCAACTCAAAGATAGTTGGAGCCACAAAATACATAGAAGTGGTCCGACAATCCCACCAAATGCACGACGCAATTGGGAAAACCGAATGCCTCCCAATTGTGTCGTTCAAACCACCTACATATCAGTTTAATGTAGGCTTCGTTCCGATTTAATGTTTGTGTGATTCAATGATTTATCCAATGTAGGTTATTTTTTGACTTGTTGGGGGTAAAATTGTCATATCTTTTGACGTATAATCAATATGGGAGTAAAACTAATTTGTTAATTGAAAAGTAGGATAGACAAGCTTTCCAACGGTTCAAACCACGTACAAATCGGAGTTCAGGAGTGCCCGTGACAAGGCTGCAAAGTTTGGCTAGTTTTGATATTTCATGGTGGCGCCTGGGCGCAATAGAATGCGCCTGGGGCGCATTTGAAACTCTAAAATTTTTCAAACTTTGCGGGTTTATTCTGGATACTCCCGAACTCTGATTGTCGCAAGGTTGAAACCGTTGCAAAGCTTGTTAAGTGTAGTTTCTAACCCAAGTAGTTCAAATCTTAAACAATTTGTACATGAAAAAATATGACCAATTTACCCTCAGAGAGTTGAAAAATAAATTATTACGGGAAAAAACTCACATCTCCCTCATTTTTAATTGGATAAAGACCTATTGTATATCGATAACGAAGATTTTGAAAGTCCTAAAAGTTGGTGAAATTCAATCATAAAAATAATTCTTTTGTTTTACGAAAATTGGGTAGTAAGAAGACTACAAACCTCATCGGAGTACTAACACTACTCCACCACCAACATTGTCACCATATTACAACCCCTCCAACTCCATCCCTTCACCATCCATACGAACATAACTTCACCATCACTACCACCACACTTCCACTCTGCTCCCACCGTTGGCACTCAATCTCAACCCTACCACCTCCGCTTTCATTTAACCACGGTCACAAACACGTGCGGCCACGACGATCACAACTCCCATGCAACACCACCACGACTACTACACATCCACATCAATATTATTTTAGGACCACATAGCTAAAGGCCTCCACTGCACCATCAGAACCCTTATTTACTTCATCATCATGATAGAGGCAGCTCCACTAAAGGGTAAGTGCTCGAAGTAGAGCATAATTGTGTTCGTTTACTTAATTAGCTCAATTTGCTTTTAATAAAGTGAAATCAGGTAAGGGTTTGTGCATTGTGATACATATCATGAACCATCATTGACGGAGCCATAATCTCTACTTAGGAGGGGCCAGAGGAGAAAAAAAATTCGACAAAAATGACTTTTTGTATATTGATTAAGCATATTAAAAATAGAGTTCATAATTCAATTAAATATGCTAAAAAAGTATCTTGAATATTAAAATTTTAAAATATATGGTGTCTCTGAGAGTGTTATTCCACTTCACATGTGGCAAATGGAGCGGAAGTCAAATAGCAGGCACCCTATACTCCTTGCATCAAGTGAGGTTCAAACCCCAACGGGGCCTCATCCCCTTTTCCCATATATAGTACTAGTGTTTGATTTTTCTTGTGAAACAAAAACTTAATTCAATTGTGAAACCCCACCGGTCTCATCCCCTTTTCCCATATATAGCTCCGCTTCTGTGTACCATCTTTCTAGTTTCTTGAATCAAGTTTCGTGGCTTATCGAGCGTCGCAAGATATTTACAATCATTAATTTATTTTTTGATCTGCATTTAGCATCTTTAATTAGAGTATTTTACTATGTAAAGAAAAGTATGCTTACAGAAAACACGACGGATATTGTGAAAAACAAAAGATTAAAGTGTCCGCAACTAAGAGTATTTGTGACAAACCGCAACCTAGCATTTGAGAATACTGATATTTTAGAGGTACTCTGTATCATTACTTAGTCACCCTCGGCTTATTTTTTTCAGGGACGAGATCGTTCGAGTAGGAATCCTTTTACCCTGTTTTGCAAGACATCATATATTGGCAGGCAAGTTTCCGAATCCCTCAGCTACATGAATTTTGAAGTTTATAATCACATACAGTTTTAAAATGAATGTGCAAGTTTATAATATTTATAGGACTTATGGGGTAGCTCCCCACCGGATGCATGTTTACTCTTCCGTTGGATGTGCATCATAGAATTCATATTAATATGGGATATGGTTGTTTGGTTTGGGGCCTAATTAGTTTCACAGTTTATTTCTATATACGATTATAGAATTTGTTTTAATTGTTTTGTCAATTCCACGGTAAACTTGTAACTTTGCTATTCGAAAATCTCACCTGAACTTGTTTACCCCTTTTCAGGCGATCACTTCGAAGGGACAAGATTTAGCATTGGGCACTAAGTTGGCTATTTGCCACTTGAGTTGCGAGCACGTAATACTATAGCATGACATGGTACTTGTCTATTTGCCGCTTTTCTAATTGGGCTTAGTGGACCCGATGGTTTGTAATGAATTCAGCTCATACTATTTATCTTTGGGTTAAATACCGGGACACCCCTCGAACTATACCTGTTTGTCTCACTCACCGCCTCATAGAATTTTGCCTACGGCCAGCCCCATGAGCAAAGTTTTTTTGTCCTATAGACCCCTTCCGTCAGGTTTCCGTCCAAAACTGTTAGACGGAATAAATGAAAAGTCCATTTTACCCTTACATATTATACCACACCAGACCACCATCAGTTCATCAGTTCATTCCACCACCGTCACGCCACACCAGTTCATTCCACCACCAAACACCACCACCATTTCTGTACACCAATTCATTCCACCACCATTTCTGTCTTCATCTTTTTCTCCTCACCACCACCACCATCACGCCATTCACCATGGCCAAACACCATCACCGAACACCAACTCATTCCAAACACTTCTCTATTTGCAAAATCATTGGGAGTGCTGTTGGAGATACACAATTTAGGGTTCTAATCGAGTCCTTTGGCACTTGAATCGACAAACCCATGGTGATTGTGGTGGCTGGTGGTGATTTCGGGGGGAGAGGGAGAGGGAGAGGGAGAGGAGGTCATGGAGACGACAACGTCGGTGCTAGTGGGGACGTCGAGGAAGTAGGGGATCATGGAGGGGTCAGGCTCGCGGGTGATGAAGATGGGGTTTGGGCTTGTTTTTGGAGCCGTGTGGGTGGCGGACAACTTCAATGGTGGCGCTGTCGCTGGTGTAGGTGTTGGGGGTTAGGGTGGTGGTTGGGATGGGTGGGGCTGTGTGGTGGCAGTGGTCGGGTTCGTTGGGGGTGAGCTGGAAGTGGTAGGGTGGTGGTGTTGGGGGTTAGGGTGGTTGGGATGGTGGGGTTGTGTGGTGGCGGCGATTGGGTTCATCGGGGGTGAGCCAGAAGTGGTGGGGGTGGTGGTGGAGGTGGGGAGGTGGCGGTGGGAGCGGTGGGGCTGTGGTGTATTTTAGTGTTAGGGTTTCATAGAGAAGGAGAGGGCAAAATTGGAATATTTTCTCACATTTCGAAAAAATTAGGGCAAAATTCTAACAGTTTTGGACGGAATCCTGACGGAAGGGGTCTATACGACAAAAAAACTTTGCTTAGGGGGCTGGCCGTAGGCAAAATTCTATGAGGGGGTGAGCGAGACAAACGGGAATAGTTCGAGGGGTGTCCCGGTATTTAACCCTTTATCTTTCAGTGTTCAGTAAATAGAAGCTTTAGAGTAAGAGTTAATAACGATTGGAGGAAAAGTAAAAAAATTATTGAACAGAGATGAATCTAGAGATATAGAAGTTTGTGATTATTTTTTGAATCTAGAGATATAGCACCAGCTGCACCACTCTAGGTGATTTGGTAACTTTTTAAGTATATATTCTATTCTATTTTTCCGACTTGCGCTTCACTGTACTAAAGCACACGCCTCGCTTCGCGCTTCAGCAGCCCTTTGGGACAAAATCGTCCATATGACGATCGATTTCCAGGAAGAATTAGAAGCACCGAGTCCTCGAGAATGCAGACATGATGATACAGGGTTTAAGGTATACTTATTTTCATTTGGAGTCAAAATCATCCTTCCGAATCCGATTTCCACGTAAAATTTCACACATCGACCTCTCAACCATGTATACTTGTGGGAGAAGGCGAAACGTCGAAACAGAGTCCGGTACAGAGTTTATGTGCTGGGACATGCCCATATGATAATTTGGGGGTACCACTCAGTTAGAAATCTAAATCTACAGACATCCAATCTGACTTGTCAAAGATGGAGAAATGGCTGCTACAAACATCTAATATAGCACCATCCCAGTAGTTGCTCTGATGGAAAAACACCAATAAGGACAAGAGCTTGAGCCTACACGCCAGAATTCCAGATTAATTACTATCTTACATAGTAGATTGAGAATGTGTTAAAGCATGCAGTCGAAACGAGTTAAAGCTCCTAACTAGACCATGGGACGACCATAAGCCCTGAATTTGAAGATATGATATGTGAATTTTGCAGCTCTCTTTTTGTAGCTTATCCATTAAAAAATATAATAAAACATAATAAAAGATAATTATAGGGCTGCAAACGAAACAAACTGCTCGCGAGCAACTCGTGGCTTGGCTTGTTAATACTCGGCTTAATTGGCCCAGCTCGTTTGAAGAGGCTTGCTAACTAAATTAGCCAGACTTGGTTCGTTTAGGGCTAGACTCGTTTACAAACGAGCTGAACTCAAACCCGAGTTTTAAACTTATTTAGTAAATGAGTCGACCTCAAACATTACAAAACTCAGCTCGGCTCGTTTGCACCCCTAGATAATTAAGTCATGTATCCTTGTACCAGTGCCAGCATTTGGATCCATAATTACATGCCCTCTTATCTTCAGGTTTGAGACGTCCAATACAGAGATACAACCCACAAAAATATTCGCACCGTAAGATAGAACATTGCATTCAGGTGCTAGCTACAACGCTAACCATTGGCACCGTCACAATACATCACAATTGAGCCTCATATATATATATCCACCTAAGAAGCTCAGGAATGTAAGGAAATGTGCTTGGCCTAGGTTAGGTGCTGATGTTTGGAAGTTCTAAGTAGATTACCAAGAGGCTATGAATAAAAACCTAAACCCCAGAAAAAGAAGATAGCTTGCTCCTATACCTAAAATTTCCAAAAATTACAAGCCCCCCATGCCAGCTGTGACAAACATGGCAATGGTCATCATACGTGTCGTAGTTACCGGCCAAGAGGCAAGGGCTTAACTATATAGAGGAAGAGTGGCACGGCCACCCCCGTTTCGTAAAAAATAGTAGTGCTATCTTATGCGAATAGATTATGCAACTAATCAGTATGCAAACATCTTGATTTTTCACACAAACATTACAAAAATAGTGATCTAAGAGATGAATGGTTCGGATCGTAAAGAAAACTCTCTAACAACTTTTATTTATAGACCACAAAAAATTGAATCAAGTCGTTATTTGTTTATAACAAAAGAAAAAGAAAATTATTGCGCTCACTTTACACTTAAAAGGTTTCTCTTCAAATTTTAAAGAATAAATATTTAACGACACCAGTAGAGTTTCATTAAAAAATGCCACCCTCAAATAAATCTTGGCTCTGCCACTGCCAAAAGGTATCATGATGACTTGACTTTTACTATATATATATATATGTATCATTTTCGCAATTTTTCCACGACGAACACCATTTTCGCATTGCAAAATTTAACCTCCTCCAACAATTGCAGTACGGATGCAGCGAAGATTGAAAAAAAAAAAAAAACTGCAGTATGCAGCATTCTACCTTGTTCTCATCTGCTTAGAATCCCTCAGATGAAATGGTATATCTCCTCATTAAACACCAAATCAAAACACAAATTGGAAAATGCACTAATCATATGGAGAAAACAGACTAGTCAAATATGGAGAAATCACATCATGAACAAATATCTAATATGGCAGAATCTCAATAGCTTCTTTGATTGAAAAAATGTATTGATCGATTAGACATGACTAATAAAAATTAGAAATGTGGTGGTAGGGTAGGGCGGTTGCCGGGCTCATTCGATCGACTCTCGGTCCGCCCTTGTCTATTGACAAAAATTGAACAAGACCATCATTTATTAATAGAAACACAAAAATCAATGAATTTCCATAGTTCGGACACCAACAAAGCAAGAAATAACAATGACACTAGGGACAAAGACCTTGACCTTGATGTGGTATGGAGAAAAGTCTTCAAGCAAATAGTCGTTAATTGTTCTTACCATTAGCCATAGGAGGGACCCAAGACGACTTCCAAAGTACTAGTCTTTAAGGAAAGTACAAGTGATCACACATCAAAGGAAATATCTGTTTGAAAAATGGTAGATTTGTTCCAATATTTTGGTGAGTCTAAATATGTACAAAATTTATTTTAATTATGAATGAGAATTATCTCATTATGGAATTGAAAAGTCAAGGGACTCGCTCGCCATCACCAAACACCTAAATTAGACTAGGGCCGGGACTCAGGATTCATGGGTCCGTGATTCGAGATCTGTGGTCTAGTCTAGGTTAGTTTGGAATTGATTGTGCTTTATTAGATTTGAACCATTCGCGTTTGGATGATCCAGTTGCAGAAGCACGATTGATTAATGCTGGGTTGTCCAGAATTAAACCCACGATTTGATTATGGAATTAATTGCTCAATTAATAACTGCGAGCATGTTATAATATGGCATGGCATGTTACTTGTCTATTTTCCATTTTTCTAGTTGGGCTTAGCAAATCCGATGATTTGTAATAAATTGAGCTTGTACTATTTATCTGTCAGTGTTCAATAAATAGAAGCTCTGGTGGAAATTTCCAATAGTACTTTCGCATTTTATTTTTTTGATGGTCTCTTGGTGAAATTAAAGGTTGCGGTAGGTTAGATTTACAGGCTAGTCACGGATTCGTAGACCCCCGGCCTTGAGTCGTGAAAAATCTGAAAAAGAAGAGCTATGTATAGCATCCTTCCTATTCTAGTAGCTAGGTTCTCTCCCCAGTACTCTTCAAGAAGAGTGACTCTAACAGACTGCTTGCATCAATTGTCCAATTTGCATTCAAGCACTTCTCGTGTACGTTGCGAAGGTGGGGGTAATGGGCTTATAGCAAGTAACTACCATTTTCGTTCCTTTAACTAGAGAAGATCGACCAAGATTATAGAAGGGCTCAACCAGGGCTTTTAGCTCAGTTGGTCGTGTACCAGTACTTAGTGCTGGGAGGTTCTGGGTTCGAGCTGATGGAACAGTCTTGATTACCCTTTGTAGTTATATTATTTAACTAACATACTAACATCCTACCGTTTGGCCAAAAAAAAATTATAGAAGGGATTCGCGACCACACAAAAGATGTCTTTTCTTTATCTACTTCAATTTCCGTAGTCCAGCACTATGTTTATTTTTCTGCACTTTTCAATTAATCTAGCAACTCCAAAGATGTAACTTTTATTTCGGCAGTGGAAATCCCGAGCATGTCCATTTCAACGGCATTGTTTACGTTACTTAGCCTACCGAACCTATCAATAATAGAGAGGCGGGTAGAGAGCCAGCTAAGTCATATTTACAGAGTGACCATGCTCATCTTTTCCTTCTACATCGCTTGAGAAAATTTAAAATCCTCTTCGGTGAAGCAAAAAATAATCGATGGTGGATTTCATCTACCACGCAGAATTCGCCTATCCAGCTTTCAGTCCATCCACATTTGGACCAACTGTGGTTCTGGTATGACCGCGCATCTCAATCACATGGCCAATGCATTGTTTTGCTTTTCCGAGGGAAACAACCAGTAATTGTCTAACCGAATTATACGTATAATAATTTTACTTTTGTTTGAAACTCGGGTGGGAGTGGTATGTGTCCCAATTTCTCAACAGAGTTTTGCCTCTGGGAAGGGGTTAGATGGGGAGCCGCGCCAATGCTAAGGGCCACAAAATTACTACCACATGAGCAGGGCTGATCCTATACATTTAAATTTTTGGGGTGAAAATTGGAGACGAGAGGAGTCTAAAAAGTTAAAAATTATGACCTAAAGCAAAAAAAGTTTACTAAAGACAAAAATATATCAAACAACTATCTTTTTGGAGCTTAAGTGCCATTTTATTTGAATTTTTTCAACATCGGTCTATATTTTTTTACTTTTCTGATTCGTCTCATTGAGACAAACGATTAACCCCTAAAATTACATCAAAAGCAAAACAAAAAGAAAAAGAAAAAATACCGAAATAAGTTTTAAACTTATAAATTTTAAAGAACGGAACCTCAAATTAATAGGCTATTAGGGAGACGTGCCATTTGTATATTTGTTTACCGCACATTCCAATCTACGCGGAGGGGCCGTGTAGAATTTACTCTCGGTTTATAGATTCAAAGTCTTTTATTTTTTTTTGGTCGAAATAGATTCAAAGTCTTCAATCCGAATGGGGACCAATTAAGACGAATTCCAAAGTTTTACATGGGGACAGCAAAGTTCAAGTTCAAACTAAAATTCCATCAATCAGTTTGACACGGTTTTAAAAAAGCAAGAATGAATGAGTTCCCACTCGTTCACACAAATTAACAAGTTTTGGCATTTTAGCAGTTTGTTCACACTAATTAACAACTTGTCCACAACAACTTCTTTCTCAATAATTTTTTAACTTACACTCATCTACAACTTATTCACTACAGAAAATAACTTGACATTTATCAATAACTTATTCATTACCGAAAACACTAATAACTCAATTGCAACAAATTTTTTCTCACGACTTATTTTCTACCAAAAACACCCCTAACCATAACTTGAAAGCAAAATGGGACCCTAGACAACTTCCAAAGTGAGAAGTCTACTTCTTTGTTTTTCTATCTCTTAGATGGATTCCTTTGAGTGATGAGTGATCCCTACGCCCTATATCCCCGTTAATTAATCCTTAATTTGATGGTGAAATCTGTATCCCTTCATTTTTAACGGTGAGTGGTGAGCAATTATCTCCTTTATTCTCCTTTACTTTTCTTCCTTTTTACTTTTCTTCCTTCTCATTTGCAAAATATTCCTGTCTCAGGAACCCAAGACGAAAGTCTTGGTCTTTGAAGACAAAATGAATTTATATAATATTATACTTGTATGGGACCTCATTAACAATCTCCACCAGTTTTTTTTTTTTTTTTTTTTTGACAGTCAAAAGGGCTGGAGGGGGCGACCAGCGTAGCAACCCCCCTGGGCAGGGGCTCCAAACCCGCCGTGGAATGTCCGGTTCGAGCCATAGCTACCATCTGGGAAGACGGGCCGTCACCACGGCACCACTTCAGTGCACAGTTGGCAAAGAAGCCCCCTCCCTGGTTCACAGACGGGTTTCGAAATTAAGCCAGAAGGCACCACCGGAAATTGACACCAAAGTGCCTCCGGGGCCTCGAACCCTCGTCTGTGCTGGGGAGAGGTAGTGCCCTTTGCCACCTGGGCTACCACCTCAGTGGGCTTAGTGGGCTTACAGAGCTTTATTTGGACGGGGTAAATATATCAGCAAATGGGTCTGAATGGGGTGAGGCCATTTCATCTTCACTGCCTAGCCTGTGAGTTTTGAGCTTGAGAGGTTGTTCACTTTCAGGACCTATTGATTCTTCTCTTCAAAACCTTCAGTATCTTTCAGAACTCAATCTGGCTGTGAACAATCTCTCGTCTCCATTTCCGGATTTCTTTTCAAATTTTACCGATTTGACAGTTTTGAATCTCCGTGAGACAAACTTGTATGGAATGTTTCCAAACATCATATTTCAGCAGGTACAAACACTGGAGACACTGGATTTGTCTCACAATAAACTGCTACATGGTTCTTTACCTGATTTTCCACGGAATTTGTCCCTTCAAAGTCTGGTGCTCAGCGACACCAGTTTTTCAGGGAATTTACCCGAATCTATCGGGAATTTGAGGGAGCTAAGAAGGATAGAGATTTACGACTGTTATTTCAGCGGACTGATTCCGAGTTCACTTGCAAACCATAGTCAGCTTGTTTACTTGGATTTTTCAAACAACAATTTTAGTGGTTCAATACCTTCATTTCAGGGATCCAAGAATCTCGCTTCCATACACATCTCTCATAATGCTCTAACAGGTCTAGTTCCTTCCATTTACTTTGAAGGCCTTTCAAATCTTGTATCTATTGCTCTCATAAACAATTCCTTCCATGGGAGTATTCCTTCTTCCCTATTTTCCCTTCCATCAATGCAAGAAATTGACCTTTCCTACAACCAATTCAGTGAAATTCCGAGGTCTCTTCCTAATGGTTCCTTGTCTCCTTTGGTCATACTAGATTTGAGTACTAACAAAATACAAGGGCCTTTCCCCTCCTATTTGTTTGATTTTCAAAGCCTAAATACCCTCTTTATTTCTTCCAACAACTTGAGTGGCATCCTACAGCTTGAAAGTTTCCATAAGCTTCAAAATCTTAAAGTGCTTGAGCTTTCATACAATAGCTTGTCAGTGGATGCAAGTATTAGAGAGTCTAGCTTATCATCCTTTCCCCAACTCATAGATTTAGCTTTGGCTTCTTGCAAGCTGCAAAAGATCCCTCCTCTAATGAACCAGTCAAGCTTGTTGGGTTTAGACCTTTCTGACAACCGAATTTCTGGGCTCATACCTAATTGGATTTGGAATATTAGTAATGGATATCTAAATCTTTCTTCTAATCACCTAGTCGGTTTTCAACGGGTTTCGTTATTCCTACTGTTGGTTACCTTGACCTTCATTCCAATCAGCTTCGCGGTGAAATTCCAATACCAACAGAAGTGGGAGCCTACATGGACTACTCGAGGAATAATTTCAGCTTCTCTATCCCTGCTGAAATTGGCAACCGCCTTCCCAATGCTTGGTTCTTCTCTGTTTCTTATAACATGCTTTCTGGATCCATCCCTCCATCAATATGCAATGGGAGCCACCTTGAGATTCTTAATTTGTCCAACAATAGATTCAGTGGCACTATACCTAAATGTTTGATAGATAAAGGGACTGCAACCCTCCGTGTATTGAATTTGCAGAATAACAATCTTACTGCTAACATAATGGGAACATTCCCGGAAGGTTGCACTTTGAGGACCCTCGAGTTGAATGGAAATCACTTGGAAGGGGAGGTTCCAAATTCCCTTGCAAATTGTGCAAATGCAGAGGTTTTAAATCTCAGTATCAACAACATAAATGGTTACTTCCCTTGTTTTTTGGCGAACTTATCAGAATTGCGCATCTTAATTTTACGATCCAACAAGTTCCATGGAAATATTGGTTGCCGGGATAATTACCTTTGGCCAAAGCTTCAAATCATTGACCTAGCTTTGAACAACTTCAGCGGTATTCTACCGCCAAGTTTCTTTTCACAGAGGAAGGCGATGATGGATGGGGTTAATGCACGACCAAATTCCAATCACTTGCGTTTTAAGTCCTCTCAAAATATCTACTATCAGGATTCAGTGACAATTATCAACAAAGGGTTAGAGATGAAACTAGTGAAGATCTTAGCTATTTATACCATCATCGATTTCTCAAACAACAGTTTCAATGGAAATATACCAAACACAGTTGGGCATCTGAAATCCCTCTATGTTCTTAACCTATCTCACAATGCCCTCACTGGTTCAATCCCATCATCACTTGGAAATATAACACAGCTTCAATCACTTGACCTCTCGTGGAACAAGCTCGGGGGAAGCATCCCGGTAACACTTGCGCGTCTGACATTTCTTGCATTCTTGGACTTATCATACAATCAACTCATCGGAATGATCCCAACTGGCCCCCAACTTCAACTACTTCCAAATACTTCGTTCGAGGGAAACAAAGGATTATGGGGACCTCCTTTAACCGCTAAGGAAGCAGAACCGGCTCCACCAACATTGAATGGTACGCAGTCATATGCTGAGGAGGATGAGATTAACTGGGTCTACGTAATCGCTACGTTGGGGTATACTACGGGGTTTGGAGTTGTTGTTGGGCCACTTTTATATTCGAAAAGATGG
>BPLS01031467.1:0-37488 GCA_019656275.1 Rhododendron kiyosumense
CATCTTCGGTTCTTCTGTAAAAAGTCCAACCATGTGTGGAAAGGGCCCATCAGCGGATTAAACCCGATTGATTCTACAAAAGCTCATTAAATCTTCACAAAACTCACTCAAATCTCCTATAAACTTAGAAACCCGATTGATTCTACGGTCTCCAATCCGAATTAACCTCCCTTCCTCCATTTTTAAGCACATCCAAGCCTTGAACAAAATGTATAAACAAATTCCTTGGGCTAAATCATATTTTCGCCTTGAGAAAAGCTCGCTGAGGCGTTTCCTAGTCATTCTATACTAGGTTTTGGCCTCAAATGAGTTTTACATTTAGAAAGTAACCAAAAACAATTTTTGCACTGGATACGTTACACCGTGCATTATTTTTAGTACTATTTATTATTATTTTATTAAGTATTTTTATTTCCTTTTCTACTTTGGCTAATGTTATTTAAAGATTGTGCAGGTACATTCCAGAGTCGAGTTTCTTGTTAAAAGTCATTTTTATGACTTTATTAAATCTTTCAACATTTCAAAAAGCTTTTAACATTGCTTTATGTGATAAGATGAACAAAAGGGTCTCATAAATTATCTTTCAGAGATTCAGAAAATGTCAAAAACTATTTTGCTAACCTATGATTTTGTTTAGTCATATAAATGTGAACTAATTTTGGAATGTATAAACAGGTACCGCATGGTGTTTTAGTTACAAAGTGTGATGTATCTAGTTCGCCGTGTGGTGTTTCACGTAATATTGGCAGACTGTTGTAATGTTGTTATTTCACTTCTGTATATTCTTCATTCATCATTCACATTGAACAGTCTTGGCACGCCAAGATGCTGTATATAATCCAATGTCCCTTTCCCATATTTGTTTATTCAAAAGTTAAGTTTTTCAAACGATATTAAAATCCCCCATTTAAAATGCTAAGTAGAGACCGGTTTTAACCGGGCGAGCGGTGTGCTTTTCAACAAAACGTTCCCCGTTTGTAACATGGCTCCCAAATCCAAAATTTCTGCTAGACCAAAAGCCTTCTTTTTCAAACCCTCGGTTTGTCAAATCATCCATCTCTAAAACCCGGGTGGCGAACTCTCGAGCTTTTCGGTCGGGGAGCCCACAATATGCATTGATGAAGTGTGTAAAACTCAATTAACTCTATGGAACACTTTATTAAGAAGGAATATGTTAGAACTAGGGAGTGAGTACCGAATGGAATTTGGAATGAGTAGAGGAGCGCAAAAATGTCTATTAGCCTTAATGGCTCCGACGATCTTTCAATCGGTCTACCTTCGACCCACTTTTCATAGTCAAAGCTCTATTACTTTAGTTCTTTGATTCCACCATCTCTCAGTAATTTTTCATACCCTCTATATCTATACCAAATAGATTTTTGATTCGATTTAAAAGAAGGTTGATGTGAGGATTTTGCCAAATAGATAAAATTTTAAAATCTTTTAACCTCAAAATAATTTTGTATCCAAATCACTTGGGTTGTAAATTAAACTCAACAAGCTTTTCAATGGTCTAAATCGCACACAAATCAAAGTTCGGGAGTGTCCATGTCAACCTATCAAAGTTAGGCCTTTTTTTACAGCTTTGTTGTGCACCAGGGCGCATAGGAATGCACTTGGGGTGCAGGTAATTGCGCCTAAGGCGCACTATGCAAAACGTAGCCCGCATTAAAAACTTTCAAATCTTTTAATTTCAAAAAAATTTGGATCCAAGTTACTTTGGTTAGAAATTAGACTCAACAAACTTTTTAACAATTAAAATCACACGCAAATCGGAGTTCGGGAGTGTTTGTGACAAGCCTGTGAAGTTACATTTTTTTTTTTACAGCTTTGAGGTGCGCCTGGGGCGCAGAGGCGTGCGCCTGGGAAGCATGTGATTGCCGTGGGGCACATGTAATTGCGCCAAACATAGCCCGCATTTAAATTTTTTAATTCTTTTAATTTCAGACTAATTTTGGATTCAAATTATTTTGATTAAAAATTAGACTCAACAAACGTTTTCAGCAATTAAAACCACGAGCAAATCGGAGTTCGAAAGTGTTCGTGCCTTGCCCGCAAAGTTGAGCCTTTTTTTTAAGCTTAGAGGTGCGCCCGGGGCGCATATTCCTGCGCCTGGGACGCATGTAACTGCGCCTGAGGCGCATTGCACAAAACATAAGATATGTCATCTCTTCCCCTCCTGCCCGACCATGCCCCTTCTCTTCTTCTTCCGTCATCTTCCTTCACAACCACCACTACCTCACCATCTAGACCTAGGGCTGGTCCCGGGATAAGGTCGCAAACCCTCGGTCTTGGACAACCGTACCCTGGGCTGCGGCAACCAAAAAAAAATTAAGTTATATTATAAATTTAAAAAAGTTTCCCTTCCCTTTACTTGGTGTCGTGGTCGCTGAGATGCTGTTAAAGCACCAGCAGTGCCTGGTTCGACTTACAGGCTGCTCTTTCTTGTTTTTTCTCCATTTTTTTTTGTTCTACGTTTTTTTTTTTTTCCCTCCAATCCACAATTTTTATTCTACCTTCTTTTGTTTTCCTCCCAACAATAATCTATAAGTGGGGAGATATGTTACATTTGATGAAAAAAAAGTCAGTTAAAATAAATCAAGCAAGCTAACACAATATTTATTTTTATCTTCGAACTACCATTTCGCAAGAGAGATTGAAAAGATTGGCTATGATCTCGATTGAAAATGAGGCGCGATTCCACTAAGAGTATTTTTGGGCATTTGAAACTTTTTTAACTTCTTATGCCTTTCAAACATACACTCCATCAACCAAAAAAACAAAAGTTACTGGAACAAGCCCAAGTTCATGGATAAGTAAAGTACGATAAATCAATTGAGAAATTTGCTTCAAAACATGCTAGGAGAAGTTGTATTCTTTAAATCAGATTATGCTAATCATAAACCATTATAATCGGGGTTTACATTTTGATGTTGATTTTTTTTTGATGTTATTCAAGATAAAAAACAATGCAATTTTGATTTTTTTTTGGTACTTAATTTTTTAAATTTTTGTACGATTTAATAGTAAGTGGGCAACAAAACATGAGGTTGGGAAGGGCAACCCAAATGTCGGGGTCGGCACTGCCTAGACCAAGAACCAATCACAACTATCACCGCCTCATAGCCATTGTTCCACCGCCACCAGTATCGCGTCACCATACCACCACCACCACCTAGTAGCCATCATTTCACCATCACTTTTCCACCAGCAATACTTCATCGCCACTATCAGCACCTACATTCTAAAACAGAAACCTCTTCCCGGGTCAAGCATCTTCATGAGTCTGAAGCCAGGCCAATTTTACGATAGACTGGAAACAGATGATCAAGCAAGTAGCACTAGCTTTTGAACGTGGCAAGCTCGCGAAGTTAGGTTGGGCTTTTTTTTCGCAGCTTTAAGGTTAAAGTGCGCCTAGGGCACACAAAATTGCGCCTGAGGCGCATTGTGCGAAACATAGCCCACATTAAAAAATTTCAAAATTTGCAATTTCAATATAATTTTGGATCCAAATTACTTAGGTTAGAAATTAGACTAAACAAGCTTTTCAACAATTAAAATCACGCACAAATCGAAGTTCGAGAGTACTCGTGGCAAGTCTGCGAAGTTGGGCCCTTTTTTTTTTTTTTGCAGCTTTGAATAGCGCCTGAGATGCATGTAATTGCCTGGGGTGCATAGGAGTGCGCCTGGGGCGCCTGAGGCCCTCTGCGCAAAGCCAGTGAAGTTCAGCCTTTTTTTAAGCTTAGAAGTGCGCCCGGGGCGCATAGGCGTGAGCCTGGGACGCATGTAATTGCGCCTGGGCGCATTGCACAAAACATAGATAAGTCATCATCTCTTCCCCTCCTGCCCAACCATGCCCCTTCTTTTCTTTTTCTGTCATCTTGGGTTTCTGCTACATCTTGGTGAACTTTACGGCTCCATTAAGGACCGAACTGACAAACCTTTCCACTTCCTCTGCATTCATCTCACCATCAAATGCCGCATACCTCTCCTTTCAAAGTTTGAAGGCGATTAAGACTTCGTCTGATGATTTGAATCCTAATATATATATCGAGTGAGCTAGTTTAGAAATGACGGACACTTGGATGCATCCAAAAGCACATGGGAAGTAAGAACCTCCAATATTGCATTTCAAGTTTACTCAAACAGCGCTTAAATGAAGGACTGTTAATTAGTGAAATTTTAGTAGTGTGAGAGAGAGATGCATTGTTCCAATTCTATCTAATGTCACGGCAAGGAGACGGCCAGGGCATTGATGAAGCAAGACACGAAGGGGGCCGGGAGACCATACTAAAGGAAGAAATAGGAGAGGAAGGACAAGGAAGGATAGTTTCCTTTATAGTCACCACAAAGCGGCATCAATTGAGTTAATAGCTAGTACAAAGGAGCTAGCTTCATCAAAATAACAAACTATTCAGATTTGAGTTATTTAACTAACCTCGGATAGAATCTTATCTATCCAGCTTGACTTTCGCTCTAGACGACGAATAAACACCAATGACACAAACATAAGTGGTCTCTCCACAAAGAGCATCAAAAATTAGAAGCTGTAAGTAGGGGGTATCTTTTTAATGGTGGTGGTGAAATAATGGTGCGCGATTAGTGGTGGACTGGTAGAGACCTAGTTGTGATGGTGGCCGGTAATGTGTGAAATGATGGAGTGGTGAAGTGATAGTGGTCAACATGGTCATGAGGTGGTCATACAGAAATGGTGAGGTCGAAGGGTGGTCAATTAATGATGGTAGTGGTGGTAGCAGTGGTGTGGTAGTCGTAAGTATTGGTCAAGTAATAGTGTTTGTGGATATCCATAGTTCGCTTTGTAAATATACAAGTCCGACTTTTGGTGAATCTCCATGATGAAACTGTTTTCGTATGCTTTGATGAAGTGTGTAAACCCCAATTAACTCTATGAAACTCTGAATTAATAAAGTACTATGTTTGAACTAGGAAGTGAGTACCGAATGAAATTTGGAATGAGTAGAAGGGCGAAAAAAAAAAACATTTTTTTAGCCTTACTGGCTCCAATGATCTTTTCAACCCACTTTTTGTAGTCAAAGCTCAATTACCTTAATTTTTTGATTCCTCCATCTCTTAGTAATTTTCATACCCTCTATATCAATATCAAATAAGTTTTGATTTGATTCAAAAGAAGGGTGATGCAAGGATTTGGCCAAAATAATCTATTTTTTTGACCCATTAAGGATAAAATTCTAAAATATTTTAATTTCAAAATAATTTTAGATCCAAAATGCTTTGGTTAGAAATTAGTTTCAATAAATATTTCAACGGTTCAAATCACGTGCAAATCAGAGTTCAGGAGCGTCCGTGACAAGCCTGCGAAGTTAGGCCTTTTTTGCAGCTTTGAGGTGCGCCCGGGCGCATAAAGGTGCGTCTGGAGCGCATGTACTTGCGCCTTAGGCGTACTGCGCTAAACATAGATATGTCGACTCTTCCCCTCTTGCGAGCCGAATTCCAATAAAAAGGCAACTCTGATTTTGGTGCCGCTAAATTTCTCACTTGATTTTGGGTTTCTACCACATCTTGGTGAACTTTACGTCCCCATTAAAGACCGAACCGACAAACCTTTCCACTTCTTCTGCATTCATCTCACCATCAAATGCCTCATACTTCCCCTTTCGAGGTTTGAAGGCAATGGGAAATAGAAGCACAAATCATGCATCAAATAAAAAAAATAGTCTTTAAAGGCAAGAAACAGCTAATTTCGCACCTTGAAATTTTTTTACTGAAACAGTTCTCAAATGGTAGTTCTCGTTTTCATATAAAGTCAAGTATGAATGCCAGCTGCCTTGAGGTCTCTCATTTTCTGCAGTGAAGGAAGCCTTCTGGCCCCTTCAAGTTGCTTCCAATTTCACCGGAATCCACTCTTTTTGATAACTCCGATCAAGACCAGAGTCCACTCTCCAAACATTCGAAAAGAACTTCTTCATCTGCTGCAACTAGATCTTGGATCAAAAGATGGTTAAAAGATCACAACAAATGTCATTGTCATTTCTGCTTTCCAACCGTTGATCCCCTCGGGGCTTCAAATACCGAATTAGAACAGGCTGTTTTTCCCTTTACAAGTTGAGAATGATGAGAATGGAAGATTGAATGAACCTGACAGCGGATAAATCCCATCTTCGGTTCTTCTGTAAATAGTCCAACCATGTGTGGAAAGGGCCTATAGATGTGCTTGAGGTATCGATTGAACACGTACTGGATGTTTGAATCTGAATTTTCAAACCATGTGTGGAAAGGGGCTTCCCCCCGTCTTGATTTTGAAACCGGTTCTCCTGTAGCTATCAATGTGTGGTTAAAGGATTGGTTCCATCTGGCTCCTCCTGATGACGAATACATTTCGAAATCCATTTGTGTGATGTGGGCTCTTTGGCTTTGCTGGAATAAAAGCATGTTTCAAAGGGGATATTCATTAGGATCAAAACAAAAAGAGGGGATATTCATCACACTTCCCGGATACTGCATTTGGTAAAAGGCCATAAACGACAGCTTCATTTCTTGGACAAAAATCCTGTGATACAGGAATTAAGCTTTTGCGTGGGTGGCTTTGATAATAACAATCGCAGGGTTGTTTGGTGACCAGGTTAGTTTTGGGTTTGGTTTCCATCCCTGTGCTAATAATTACAAGTTGATTAGGATTGTGCTTTGTTCTAGTCCTTTTATCAGGGAATACAATGTCCGAGCTGATCTGTATGTTATGAGCACCGATACTTGGACGGAAATTGATTTTAATATGATGTCGTTGTTCTTGAGGGAGATGAATGAATGAGGGCTGTATGATAGCATCGTGCAAATCGGTGCATCTTCTGCTACAACCTTTAATAATTGGATCCAAATTATTTGGGTTAGAAATTAGACTCAACAAACTTTTTCAACAATTAAAATCACAAGCAAATCGAAGTACAAAAGTGTTCGTGCCGTGCCCGTGAAGTTAAGCCTTTTTTTAAGCTTAGAAGTGCGCCCGGGGCGCATATGCCCGCGTCTGGGACGCATGTAACTGCGCCTGAGGCGCATTGCACAAAACAAAAGATATGTCATCTCTTCCCCGCCTGCCCGACCATGCCCCTTCTTTTCTTCTTCCGTCATCTTCCTTCACCAGAGTGTTTGCATAAGAAAAGGAATCTAACTAACTGGCAATTTACAGAATTACATGATAAAATTGCTCTGCTTGTTTCTCCTGATGAAGGGGGCTTCGATGTGTGGGTGTTGGATGAAAACGAGAGTTTTTGGACTAACCATATTGAAGTTAAGGCCTTTTCCAAGGATTGCAAGTGATATGGGATACGAGGTAGATGGTCATATTACAGTGGTGGGAGGTGGGAAAAAGGGTGAATTGTTAGTGACTAAGCATAAATATTCTGGTGAGCTAAAACTCTTCTCATATGATACAAAGATCCGGGAAACTATAGATCTTTATTGTGGTCAGGTTCCGTATCTATCTTGTGTTTATTTGTGTGAGGGGACTCTATTTCCAGTCATGCAAGCCAATAAAATCGTGCTTAACAAAAAGAACAAGAATCAGAAAGCACTTAATTTGCGGAAGCAACTCATGTGCGACTTGTGAGTTGCTCTTTATAGAATGCTTTATCTGTTCATGGTTATTTTGATTGAGGTTGGTTAATTATGCTCAAAGTGTTGGGTTTCCCTTCTTATGTGAATTTTGTGGAGGCCTAATATTTTTGCCTTGTTTGGATCATAACTTGAATCATCCAAACAAGGCATTTGTTTGCCCAATAACAATTTGTCCAATCATTACACTTATCTCCAATTATTACCTTAATTTCTTTTTCCACTCATTACCCAAAAATCAAACTCAAAAATTTTCAAAACATTATCCAAACAAGGCATTTGTTTGCACAATAACAATTTGTGTGTGACCCAGAAAGGATTTATTCGCGGGCTAGTTTTTGGGTATATAGGAGTTTCTACGCATATTTGTTTCACGGAACACATGATTTGCACATGACCTTGGCACCACTTGGCTTCTCTTGGAAGCTGGTTGAGTTTTTGTCTTTGGGGGAATGCAATCACAATTGAAACCTTCGTCCAAGATTTTGCAACAAAATGTAACGACTGCTCAGAGTTTTCTCAATCAACAGTTCTCTCTGTTTTTCCCATGCAGTTGGAAGGAGCATTTTATTGTTCATTCTGCATTTTACACAGTGTCTGGCAAATTTGTCGGATTGATCAGCTAGGGTTGGAAGCGAGACGAGCCGAACTTTGCCGAGCTCAAGTTTCGGTACATTTACTAAACGAGTCAAAAATTGGAGCTCGAGATCGGTTTTGTCGAACAAGCCGAAAACTCGAGCTCAAGCTCAGCTTGTTTATTAAACAAGCCGAAGCTTCGAGCTCGAGCCGGCTTGTTTACTAAACAAGGCTAGTTGAGCTCGCAAGCTGCTCAGTTCGTTTATAGCCCTGGATTGAGCTCCCGTCCGGTTACACCCTCCTTGGTCTAAGTTTGAGCCATTTGTAGACCTTTTCTGGGTACACTTCAATGGTCCAAGTTAGAGCCATTTGTGGAACTATTCACATTTTAGATCTTGCCAAGAACATCGACAGGAATAAAAATCACGTTGATCGCATACCCTTTTGATACAATATAATTTTGAAATGCATTAATCTTGTTAATATAAATGCGTACAACATTGGATCGGAATCTATTTGACACAATTATATGAAATTGAATGCATTGGTATGTGAGGGGGAATTTTAAGAAAAATATAGTTTCACATTGCTTGAAAGTGAAATATGTTATCATTTGATAACATTTGAGACCTCTTCATATGTATGAAGTATCAACATTTGAAATTGCAACTATGACTACAGGCATCCTCTGCAACCACACAATTCAAACAGGGAGTCAATGATTCAATGGCATAATTTGCTAACTTTATCGTTCTATTTGCTAGGAGTCCAATTAAGTGCATTTAAGCTAACTGCTAATAATTAAAGATTCTGGAGTTGTGCTGGTGATTACCCGTTCTGCTAAGGTTCCCGTTCCGCTTTCTTTTTAAATCTTCTTTTTTTAAAAAGAATGTAATTTTAAACTCAAATATAATGAAATAAAAAATAATTTTTTGATTTTTTTGTACCGTTTAAATTATTTTAATGAGATCTATCAAACAAGATTTATATTGGTAAAAAAAATATTTGCAACACATGATTTTTGAGTTTGAAATTATATTCTTTTAAAAAAACGATTTTAAAAGAAAGTGGAACACCTATTCTTTTTTAAATACTTATTTTCCGTTTTACGAAACAGGTCATTCTTTTACAATATTTCACATTTAATTTCAAAAAAATACTTGTGTTCTGATTTGCAACTTCTACTTCCCCATACCATCCTATTGGGAAAAAAAATTATAGATACAATTTGTAACATGGGGTGGGATTTACGTGTAGTATTTATGCAAATCCCACTTTATGTGCATGGAGCGTCACAAATTATCATTCCATTTAAATTTTTCTAATCCCATTGACCGAAGAAAAAATAAGAACGTACGCACAAATTAATATACCAAAAAATCATGCACTGGGTAGTCTGTGATTCTTAAATGAAAATCTTTATTATCAAGTGAACCTATAAAAGAAAATACATTTTCCTTTCATTTACTTTACCTCGTTAGGACAAGGGTTCTACTCAACTCGAAGGAAGATGTAGAATCCTGTTGAGAAAATGAGCAAGAATCTGTGGGTGTAATCTGGTGAACAACCCAAGAAACAGCCATAAAGAAAGAAGTAGGCCTGTTTCACATTTCAAAAAAAAATACTTTAATAATAAGGATCTATTTTTAAACTTAAAAATAATGAGTTTACAAAAATAATTTTTCAATTTTTTTATGCAAGGTTTGATAGATCTCATCGAGATTTATAAAATTAGATCCATATTGCATTTTTTTTTATTTTAGTAAGGATTTTATTTTAAACTTAAAAATTGCAAATAAGTATTTATTTTTTATGGAAGTAATCCGGAACGGGGCCGTAGACTAACAACAAAGGTTCTGCCAAAAAAAAAAAACAGCGAAGGACTTTTATAAAGATAAATCAAGAATCAATTCGAGCTTTTAGTAAAATTTGAGTCAATGATCTCTTAATAACCACCGAGGTGGTAGCCCAGTTGATGAGGGTCACTACTTCCCTTAATGCAGATGGAGATTCGAGTTCTGATAGATGCTCGAAACCAAAGGAGGGAATTTTTCACCAACATATGCACTAAAGTGGTGCCGTTGTTACGGCCCGTCCTCCAGAATGGTAGCTATGACTCGAACCGAACATTTCACTGGCGGATAGGGAGCCCCTATGGTCACGCCAAAGGAGAGTTGCTATATTGGTTGGCTCCTCCTATCCTTTTTAATTATCAAAAAGAAAAAATCTCTTAATAGAAAGTGGACATTGGTGGTCAACCAGACTAGTCCTAGTTAGAAACTTAAAAAGAAACATGGTTACATTAGACAGGGCCGAAAATAAGGGGCTCATCTTTTCCGACATCTTACTTCATCCACAGTAGTATAATTAAAAGTCAATTATTTTTAAAGTTAAACAATATTAGTGCAAATAATGGCTCACAATGATATAATCAAACTTAACAACATCCGTAGAAATAATTAAATTTTGGGCTTTCGATAACCAAAACTAGCAACCTTTTTTAATAATCAAATTTTGTGGACCTCACACCACATAAGTTAACTAGTTCCAAAATTTGTATACATGCGTTTCAACTGGTATTTTCTTCTTCTCTTCTTCACCTATTCTATATCTTCTTCACTTCACCCACAAACTATTTCTCTTTCTTTCCCTCCAAAAGTGAAGCTCATATCTCTCGATCATTTACAATTCAACTCATCGTCGTCAGATTAAGATATTTCACTCTTCTTTTCCGTTTTTAATTTTTCCCTAAAAAAAATTTTATAATAGGAGGCAAGAAAGTCACCGATTTTTTTCCAAAATTAAAATAGGGAATCAATAAATTTTTGCCCCAAAAAAAATGTAAATGGAGGGAAGTGATTCAAGTGAATGACGGAAAATAAAGAGGGAGAGAGAGTGAAATTGTAGTGGACCCCTTATTTTGGTTATGGACTAAAAGTGACAATTGTGAAGCTCAACATTATTAAACTTAGCAACATCTTAAGTGAATAATCAAAAGCTGATGTGTCAACTTTTAATTATTCATTTTTTATTATATCATTGTGGATGGCCTTAGATTCAAATGCTTAAAAAGAAAGGAGCCTACGAGAGCATCAATTTTTTTGGAACTCTTTATGTGTTCACATAGATGGAAAATTATGATACCCACCTCTCTAACTTTTTTGCTAGGGATATTCTTTTTCAAATTCGTCATGGCAAAAGCACAAAATTTTGCAAGAATTTGATTTTTGTATTAGTTTTTTTCGAAAATAGATTACTTTAACTTCCTCAAAAAACATATTAATAAAAGGAGAAGAGTGATTTTGTTACTCCCATTTTCTCTTATGACACTCGCATTTTCTCTCAATCTCCATCACCTAATATAGACAGAAAGGGGAATGCCGTTGGAGAAAATGGGAGTGACCTTTATTTTTTTTCATCTTTGAGAAAAATATTTTACTCTTTGCCTGGTTCTCAATAACTTTCTCTATCTATCTCTTCTTACTTATTATATCAAAAATAATTTTCAAAACTTAAAACCAAACAAAGCAGTAACGTGGGTTAGATCCAGCCCAAAATACTAAAGTGTTTTTCGGCCCAAAAATAACTTTCCTTTTATTTACTTCACCTCACTAAAGTTTTTTCAGGAAATATTATTTTCCTTCGGCCTTTGATTGGATGGTGTTTTGAAAGTTTTTTAGTTTGGTTTTTGAGTAATGAGTATAGAGAGAGAAATTAGGGTAATAATTAGAGATATGAGTAATGAATGGAGAGAAAAATTACATTAATAATTAGAGATAGTGAGAGAAATTATGGTAATAATATGAAATAAAAAGAGAAATAAGAGTAACAATTAAAATTAAAAATACGAATGATGATATTTTTTGAGTTGAATATTTTTTTTAAAAAACCATCTAAACAAGGCATAATTTATTAATTTCTTGACAAATAAACGTGGGGTAGATCCGGCCCACAATAAATGCTGCCTGAAAAAACAAAATTGAAGCTTGGTCGAGGGTTCTAGTGTTCTACTTCAACTAAACCCAAAGGAAATTGCAGAAAACTGGGTCATCAGAAGAAGACTCGAAGAAGCCAGCTATGGAAGGTAGCCAATCAATTGTGGGAAGGACCGCGTTCAAAGTGCCGTTTGAGATGACGATTGAAATCCTATCGAGGTTGCCAGTGAAATCCCTCTTGCGATTCAAGTCCGTATGCAAAACCTGGTATGATCTAATCAAAACCCCTCATTTCATTTCCAAACATCTTCTAACCCATTCCACTCGCAATCACACCCCTCTCCTAGAAACTTCTTTAAATTTTGGAACCGAAAACCAGGAAATCTCATTGATCTACAACGATGGGTTTGACAACGGCCCCATCAATCTCGATTTCCCATTTCTGGATATAAGGAATTATCGTCGCGCTTCTGGGTATGGTGGGGAGAATTACCTTGTTATTGCGGGTATATGTAATGGTTTGGTTTGCGTAAGTCTATCTTGCTTTGGATATCGTTTGTTTCTATGCAATCCCTCCACCAGAAAGTTTCGGGAGATTCCGAATTCCGAATGGAACGATGAGAATTTTTCCGAATGGAACAATGAGAATTTTTATGGTGGCCAGGTTAGTTTTGGGTTTGGCTTCCATCCCAGTGCTAATGATTACAAGTTGATTAGGATTGGGCTTTATTCTACTCCTATCAGCAAATACAATATCCGAGCTGATCTGTATATTATGAGCACCGATACTTGGACGGAAATTGATTTTAGTAAGTTGTCGTCGTTCTTGGGGGAGATGAATGAAGGGGGGGAGTATGATAGCATCGTGCAGATCAGTGGATTTTCTGCTACAGCCTTGAATGGAGTTTTCTATTGGCCTGCACGTGTAGTCCCAACTGATCAAGTGGTTGTTATATCCTTTGACATGGGTACTGAGGTGTTCAGCAGAATAAGAACACCAGAGTGTTTGCATAAGAGGAGGAATCTGTATAACTGGCAATTTACAGAATTAGATGATAAAATTGCCCTGGTTATATCTCATGATGAAAGTGGCTTCGATGTGTGGGTGTTGAATGAAAACGAGAGTTGTTGGACTAACCAAATTAAAGTTGGGCCTTTTCCAAGGATTGCAAGTGATATGGGATACAAGGTAGATGCTCATATTACAGTGGTGGGAGGTGGGAAAAATGGTGAATTGTTAGTGACCGAGCATAAATATACTGGTGAGCTAAAGCTCTTTTCTTATGATACAAAGACCCGAGAAACAATGGATCTTTATTGTGGTCAGGTTTGGTTTCTATCTTATGTTTATTTGTATGCGGGGACTCTACTTCCAGTCATGCAAGCCAATGAAATCGCGCTCAACAAGTAGAACAAGAATAGGAAAGCACTTAATTTGCGGAAGCAACTCAGGTGTGACTTGTGAGTTGCTGTTTTGAATGCTTTCTCTGTTCATGGTTATTTTGGTTGCGGTTTCTTAATTATGCTCAAAGTAGTCTCTTTTGGTAACTAATATTGAGAACCCTTTTGTAACTAAGATGCAGTGTTCCATGTTTGAGCCTGAAAGTTTTTTTTTTTGAATATGTAATATATGTTCGACACTTGATGTATACAATGTTGACTGTTATATTTTGGAGCCTATGCTTTAACTTCCAATTGATGTATCATTGGGTGAGGCTAATGTTTTGGTGTTGGTGCACCCATTGGTATTTTTTGGAGTTTGAATGTGCAGGTCTTCTGTTCTCTTTGTTTGTCTTGGAATTGTAATTGTATTTGTAACTAAGGCTTCACAATCATTAGTTCTTGGTGATGGTTTTTGTTAATGCTAAATTGCAAATTCTGTAGCCTTGGTGGCTAACAAAAGACAAAGGATCACTGCATTTCTTATAGAAACTAGAAATCATAGAAATGTGAAAGTGTACCCTTCTAAGTAAATCATGCGCCTCAACCATCTGAGTTCACGGCGTGCCTTAGCCATCGAGTTATATATCCTTTCGCCTCCTTGCCTTTCTCTTCAGAATGTTTCTTTGCTTTCTTTTTTTCTTTTTATGTTTTTTTCGAGGTGGACAATAGCATCAACACAAAAGATTACATAGCCAAATGTTTTATTTTTCATTGATGAGAAAGAAAACCGACAACCACTACGGGGCATTCCCCTGAGAAACAGACCGCCTAGGAGCTCTAACAGTACCTAGCCAGATGTTGTTCAGCTTCCCTTAAGGCTCGATTCACGTTGCATGCATAGATAGACTCAATATACATAAACACAAAGCCCGGACATTTTCTAGAACTAAACGGGTGCAGAGATAACCCGTCTGGCAATCTTTGAGACTCAAAACCAATCGCCTCGTGCATAAATCAACTTTGCAATTGCTTCCAAATCCCAGTCGCCAATTTGGGGTGCTGGAATATTTCAGGTTTGGTCGCTTTCTAACTTTTTCAAGAGGATCGATAAGCGTTTGAGCTTGCATTATATCTGATGGTGGTCCCGGCTCTCGAAAATGACGTACCCCGCAATATCTCGCTTTCTTAGCCATGCTTCCGCATCAACCCTTCTTTCGCCTTCCAGATTTCTGACGGTGTTTGGAAACTTCGGTTGCACCACTGATTGATTATCATTAGAAATGTCACAAGGCAAGTATGAATGCCAGCAGCCTTGAGTTCTCTCCTTTTCTGCAGTGAAGCAAGCCCTTCTGCCTCTTCAAGTTGCTTCCCCCTGGCTTTCCTTTTGGCCTTCTTCCGTCTGGTATTGGCTAGCCGGGCTTGTGCTTGTTGGAGCATTTCTTTCTCATCCCCATCCCCATCCATATCCACAGTGTCAGGACATGCTGGTTTCGATTCCGGGGGTTGGGTCAATATCACCGGGATGCAACTTGCACGGATCATCACCTGCCTTGTAGTTTTCATTCTTGGCACACGCAGCATCAAGTGATTTTTCATATCGTTCAAGGTACCGGGATGCAGTACGACCAAGAATCGGGGCAATCGTCCTCTATTGCCCGGCAGCTTTTCTTCTTCTTCCTTCCCTAGTCCATTCAGTCTGAGAACTTTTGAAAACAAAAAACAAAAAAATAGTACTAATCATCAGAGTTTACTTGTACGAAAACGAAAGCCAAAACTGTGAAAATAGCAACAAAATCCGAAGATAAAAAGCTCGAGGAATTTTGCCGTTTGGTTACATTTGAATTTTTTTTGTTTGGCTTTTATTCAAGCTCGATTCGTGTTCGATTTGTTAAAATTCCTTCGAAGCCATTTCTAGGAATAAATAAGTCAAACTCATACATGTGTTTGTTAAGCTCGTTACGTTTTGAAAACAAATCACAAACAACCTACTAGTCGGCTCAACAAGCTTAAAGACAAATGTGAATTGTTGCTATTGATATCTGATCAAATTAATTTTTTTACAAGAGCATATGGCTTCACAAATTTTCAAAATATGAACTGTTTCAATCATTAGAAGAACACCACCTAATGTGGTTGGTTCCTTTTTCTCCCTCTTAAAGGAAAGCTGTTGACTTCGAGTTCTTATTGAGAAGGTGTTCGGCTCTCGTCGTAACTAATAACAACCCTAACATTTGGTAAAAAAATAAATAATTATAGCAGACCCGAAAAGTATCAAATGTGGCCGAAAACGAGGTGGACCCATTTTAAGTGGACAACATCTTTCTCGACCCCTTGGATAATTTCAAGTAGAGGTATGAGGGAAGGATGGAGTGGTTCGAAGCCCAATCCATGGTAAGATCCGGCCCACATTACATGCCCGACAAACAAAATTGAAGCTTCAACAAGGGTTCTACTCGTTTTCAAAAAGACAAGGGTTCTACTCAACTCGGAAGAAAATGAGTATCTGTTTGAGAAAATGAGCTAAATTCTATGGGTTTAATCCGGGTTTCAGGCCAAGAATCAGAAGAAGAAGAACAAGAACAAGAAGCAGCTATGGCTAGTAGCCAAACAACTGTAGCGAGGACCACGTTCCATCTGCCGTTTGAGATAACCATTGTAATCCTCTCCAGATTGCCAGTGAAATCCCTCTTGCGATTCAAGTCCGTATGCAAAGACTGGTATGATCTGATCAAAACCCATGATTTTATTGCCAAACATCTTCAAACCCAGTCCACTATCAATCGCACCTCTCTCCTAGTAACTGGTTACAATCGTGAAACAGAAACCCATCAAATGTCTTTACTTTTCAATGATGGGCTTATCAAGGGCCCTATCAATCTCGATTTCCCTTTTCTAAATGGCAGGATTAACAAGTATAATGGGATGCATTTTTTCTATATTGTGGGTATCTGTAATGGCTTAGTTTGCATACATTTCACTCCTGATGTATATCCCTTGATTCTATGTAATCCCTCCACCGGACAGTTTCGGGAAATTCCAAATTCCAAATGGGTATGGCCGGATGACATGGATTTCAATGTTTATGGTGAAACGGTAGAGCAGGTCAGTTTTGGGTTTGGCTTCCATCCCAGTGCTAATGATTACAAGTTGATAAGGATTGTGCTTTATTTTAGTTACGCCGGGGAACCCATTATCAAAGCTCATCTGTACGTGATGAGTACTGATACGTGGAGAGAAATCGATGTCGATAAGGTCTCAGTGTTTTTTGAGGAGATGAATAATTTTGGGCGGTTTGCTAGGTACGTGCAAATTGGTGAATCTTCTGCTTCAGTAGTCTTAAATGGAGTTTTCTATTGGCCTGCATTTGTAATCCCCACTGATGAAGTGATTGTTATGTCCTTCGACATGGGTGATGAGGTGTTTAGGAAAATAAGAACACCGGTGTCTTTGGGCAGGGGTTTTAATGAAATAATCTGGCAATTTACAGAACTGACGTATGAAAAAATCTGGCAATTTACAGAACTTAAAGATAAACTTGCTCTGGTTATTCGTTCGAATGAAAGATGCCTTGATGTGTGGGTGTTGAATGAAGACCAGAAATCATGGACTAACCAATTCAAAGTTGGATCTTTTCCAAGGATTTCACGTTATGTGAGATATGGTGAGAATGGTGAAATTAGAGTGGTAGGATGTGCCAACAGTGGTGAATTCGTAGTGATAGACCATAGTGGAAGTGGTGACTTAAAGCTCTTTTCACATGATCTAGAGACCTGCAAAAGAACGGATCTTTATTTTGGTTGGGTTCCGTATGGATCTGCTATTTACTTGTATACGGAGACCCTGCTTCCAGTCATGCAAACCACCGCTTCCAATCATGCAAACCACTGAAGCATTGAATTTGTGTAACTGACCCAGGTGTGTGCTCATGTTTTGAATGCTTTCACTGTTCACGCTTGTGTTTGTTGTGGTAGGCAAACTATGCCTCATAGTATATACTCTTTTGGAAGCTTTGATGTATGGGTTTAGAATGAAGTGGGAGATCCTGGAAGTAATCAAAAGTTGGAATTTTGCACGTATTGCAGGCCCAGTGTTGACATGGAGAAAAAGATACGATTAGATCGGTGGGAAGCACTTTATGGTGAAAGACGCTAAAAGAATCTGGCAAGTGAAACCTCCTTTTGGATTATCCTGAGAGCCAATACACCAAGAATCTTGTTTTTGCTCAGTTTGGGTACCCGTACGCCATTATTTATATGGAGACTATACTTCCAGTCACGAAAATGTTGTCAACCAACTCGATGACTTCTTGTCATTGCATCTGTGAAAGCTTTCTCTACTTACGGTTATCTAAGGAGCCTAGTTTTTGTTTTTGTTTTTGTTTTGGGTTGAATCTGCATTAACTTGACTATATATTGATATTTTGGTACTTTTTAATTACTATAATTAGCGTACCATTTATGTGCCTGAAATTAGTTTTTCGTTTTTCCCTTGTTTCATTCAGTTGAGTATTTAAGTTGACTTACTAATGGATGGATAACTCTAATGTTTTTCCTGTGTTATCGTTTCTGTTCCAATGACTGTTGATTGCTGCATTCAGAAGCCTATGTTTCATGTAAGGGATTATTGTGCAACCCTGATTTTGTGCATGCACATTGCTTTGCATTTGTTCTTTTTAGCATAATTGTGTTGGGTTGTTTCATCTGTTTATTCACCAAGATTTTCTTAATTGTTTTGATTATTTGGCCAATTCGTTTCTACTGAATTTACTACACCAAGATCATCATGATCATGACCACTACAATGCTTGTGATTTGCTTTTCTTATACCTTCTATTTCTTTGCTACACTTTTCTGGATTCAGTTTCTTAGCTATACTTTTCTGGACTCAGTTTCTTTGCTGTTTTGAAAAAACTGGTCCGAACAGCCCCTCTTTGATGGTGCCTTGGAGCTCTTCATTTTGTTAGATTTAAAGTGCAAACCATCCATGTAAACTATGACTTTAATCTGATATCGGCAAGTTTCTTATCCAGACATCCAATTATTGGTTTGGAATTTTGGTCCCAACTTTTGAACCAAGACTAAGTGTTTCTTGATCAAGCGCCTGTTGATATCCGATTAAAGTAATAATTTGCAGTAATTGTTTGCACATTGACTCGACTGGACCCCGCCTTGTCTTCTCAGATCCGGCGGTTAGTGGCCGGCGGCGAGGTAATAATGGTGTGATGGAGTTAGGGTTTTCTTTCTTTTCCTTTTTTCTTCTGTTTTTACCGGGTTTTACGGGTTTCCGACTGGTCTCCCTAGTCCGGAGTTGGTACCGATCTGATTTTTCAGATCTGGTGTGGAAGGGATGGTGGGCGAATAATCCGGCGCCTATTGAGGATTGTCCGACGATGGTGGGTTGTGTTTGGTCCTCTTGCTCCGGTGGCTCTTTTTTCGGGGTTAAGATTGGTTCGATGAAAAGGGATCCCCTATTTTCTTGATTATTCACTGATTAGGTTTGTTCCCGTTGGTGCTTAATTTCTATTACAGTGAACGGCTCTATTGGTTGAACTTCGTGCGTCGGCTCTGCTTTGCAGTAGGTGCTTATTTCTCAATGGTGGAGTTTTGGTTCCTACCTGTTATTTCATGTTTAGCCTATATCTCTGTATTTTCGGTGGATTCCTTTATTTGTCCGACAGGCACTTCGTAATGAAATGAAGTTGATTGACTTGTCAAAAATAAAAAACGGATCCGGTTATTACAAAGGGACAGCAGTGGTGTCCATGCACGTGGACTGTGCCGTCCAGTTTTTCCTCGAAAATGGCAGAGAAGCTTAGTCCGACTCTCTTGTTTTTTCGGTAGCTGTCTTTGGTTCACCTCTGTTGTGACATTACTTACACTATTGATTCCCAAAAGAAACACTTCATCTGCTGCAACTAGATTTTCTATGAGGAGATGATACAAGATCGGAACAAGTACCTCGTTGATTCATTCCCACTTTCCAATAGTTGATCCACTCTGCGCTTTAAAACAGAACTGAAACATGCTGTTTTCCCATTTTCAAGTTGAGAGTGATGAGAACGATATTTTGAATGAACTTGACAGTGGATTCCATCTTTGAATCTTCTGTAAAAAGTCCTCGAATCATTAAAACTTGTTTCGCCTTGGCTCGTTTTGCTCAAGGAACAAATTGGAGCCTAACTTTTAGACTTGTTCGAGCCACACTTGCTTGGAAGTTTCACGCTCGCCAAAAACACTCATAGACAACCTCTACGACCGGCTCATTTGGTATTACAGAAGTCGTTGCAGAAAGCAAGTGATCGATGCAACAATCCAAACTGGGGGTGAATGGCAATGATTTGCCAATTTTTCTGTTCTCTTCGCTAATTGTGTGATTAATTGCGTCTAAGCTAATTGCTAACTAACAAGTAGGGATTGGTCGAGTGGTTAAAACATTCCCTCAGAAAGTGTGATGCCAAGATCAGGGCTTACGCTGTGTTTCGCAACTTCTCCTTCCCCCATCCCCTCCGATTGACCAGAAAAACAACAAAATCAAAACATAGAGAACTAATTGGTAACTGCAGATTATGTTCTCTCACTCGGAATACATTAACAAAAGTAATGATCGTTCCCTCTACGAAACAAATGTGGCAGTTTTAAATGGCATAAAAATAACAAAATGAACAGTTCATGAACAAGTGGCTGACGCATTTATGTTTTAGCTGGAGAAGATCGAGAATAAAATGACCTTCTGGCAGAAGATTGAGAGATGAAACAAGGAAACACATTTATGCTTATAAGAAACAATGTGCAACAGTCGAGAGTCATTGAAGCAGATACTACATTACATGGAAAAATTAAAAATCTCCATCCATTCATAAACCAACTTCATACTCAACTGAGACAAATTAGTTTCTTATTGAACTACACAAAGAACTAGTTTAGGCTTGTAACGGGGCACTTTGAGGCATATGCTACTTCAATAATTGAAAAAAAATATGGAAAAAAAAAAAAGAAGAAGAAGAGGGAGACGAAAACTATGCTCCATAAACAAGCATGAGCAAGATTCATGGCCGCAAGTGACACAGGAGTCTTGTACATGAATTCACTGCTACGTTTTCCCTTCTCTCTTCTTGTTCACGAGCTCATTGTTGTGCTTGACTTCAATTTCATGACTGGTAAAAATCTCGCTGTATAAAGAATTCAAAATGGCAAAATGAAGATTCTTAGTATCTTGGCTCTCGGGACGACCCAACAAGAGACTTGAATTGCACAACTTTTTAGCGTCTTTGAGTCTTTCACCATATTCAGCACATCCCACCAGTCTGATCGCAAGTCTTGAAAAGACACTACTATGAGGCATAGTTAGGCTACCACAACTAAAATAAGCATGAATAGAGAAAGCATTCAGAACATGAGTTCACACCTGAGTCAGTTCCACAAATGCAATGCGTCCTTTTCTGTTCTTCTTGTTGAGCATGGCTTCATTGGTTTCCATGAATTGGAAGCAGGGTCCCCATATACAAGTAAATATCAGAAGGATACGGTACCCAGCCAAAATAAAGATCAGTAGTTTCCCGGGCCTTCGGATCATACGAAAAGAGCTTTAAATCACTAGATACTTTATGGTCCGTCACTACCAATTCACCATTTTTCATACCTCCCACCACTGTGATTTCACCATTTTCCCCACATCCCACATTCGGTGGAATCCTTGGAAAAGATCCCAGTTTAAATTGGTTAGTCCAAGAACCCTGGTCTTCATTCAACATCCACACATCAAAGCGTCTGTCATCAGGATGAATAACAAGAGCAAGTTTATCCTTCAATTCCGTTATTCGCCAGTTAATTTCGTCCCAAGTCTCATCCAAACACACTGGTGTACTTATTCTTCTGAACACCTCATCACCCATGTCAAAAGACATAACAATCACTTCATTAGTTGGCATTACACACGCTGGCCAATAGAAAACTCCATTCAAAACCGCTGAAGCACAAGATCTACCAATTTGCACATAGCTATTATTCGTCTCCCCAAGGAACACCGAAACCTTATCGGCATCGATTTCTCTCCAAGTATCAGTCCTCATCACATAAAGATCAGCTTGGACAAAGGCTTCCTCCTCCTCCATTGATCTAGAACAAAGCACAATCCTAACCAACTTCAAATCATTAGCACTGGGATGGTAGCCAAACCCATAACTAATCCGCTTAATGTGTGCATAACCATAGTAATTCGGATAATCCAAATATTGCCGTTCAGAATGCCGAATTTCCCGAAACTGTCCGGTGGCGGGGTTGCACAGAATCAAGGGATATCCAAAGTGCGATAAACTTATGCAAACCAAACCATTACAGATACCCCCAATAGAGAAGTAATTTTTCCTAGGTTTCTCCCACCACCTGCGAGGAGTATTCCTCCTCCTATTCATAAATGGGAAATCGAGATTGATAGGGCCGTCGCTACGAAACCCATCGTTGAAAACTAAAGACATGGCGTATTTTTCGTTTACGCGATTGTACGTGGTTACGAGAAGAGAGGTGGAGCTGAGAGTGGACTGGGTTTGGAAATGCTTGGAAATGAAATCAGGGGTTTTGATCAGATCATACCAGTCTTTGCAAACGGATTTGAATCGCAAGAGGGATTTCACCGGCAATCTTGAGAGGATTTCAATGGTTATCTCCAACGGCAGATGGAACATCACCCTTGCTCCCGTGGATTGGCTGCCCTCCTCCATGGCTTCTCCTCTTCTTCTTCTTCTTGTCGGCTTCTCTTCTACAGAGTTTTCCTCATTTCTCTCAACAGTGTTTCTGCATGTTTACGGTTTCGAGTTGAGTGAAACCCTTCTTGTTGAAGTGAAGCTTCAAATTTTATCGGGCATGTAATGTGGACCGGGTCTACCCATGGACTTGGGCTTCGACCAATGATGTAGCCCATTTAAAACGGCTACGCCCACTGGGCTGCGTCGCACAAGGCCTTTTTAGGTGTTGTTCCACTAGATATTTGAATTTTTTTTGTTTTGCCTTTATTTTAAATTTTTTTTGCGATTATTAGTTTTGCGCGTCTACTTGTTTGGTTTTCCGATTTGTCCGGTATCAAATTGAAAAGTTAAAAAATTATGAATTTTACCTAAATATTTTGAAAAATAATCACTTTTTAGCAAAAAAAAATTCAAAAAAGTTGTCTTTTTGGCTTAAATTTGGATATTTCGAAACATATTTGAGAAAAAATATTTTTTTTTACTTTTTATATTCCTCTCGTTAAGGAGAATTAATAATTCATAAAACTTTAATGCAAAATTAGCGAACGCAATTTTTTTTTATAAGAACAACTTTCAAAAAGTGGTAAAAGTTAAGCAACTCAGGTATTAGGGAAATTTATGTTCGGTACTTCAATTTTGTTCAAATTAATATAGTTTCTTTCGGAAAATGATTTTGCCATTCCCTTTTTTATTAGCGTCACTCCAAAGCAAGTGTATTTTTGCACCAAAAATACATTTGCAGAGTAGTACTCCCTCCATTTCAAATTGAGAGTCTCTTATTCTATTTTGAGATGTTCCAAAATGATTGTCCATTTCCAAAAATAGAAGTTTGAAATTTGATAAAATTACAAAAGTGTCCCTTTTTTTAATACAAATGATGCAAAATAGATAGAATATACGGGTAATAATAGAAAATATGTGTAATAATTACATATCTCCTTAAAGAGTTGGAATTTCAATTAGGAACTCTCGTTTAGAAATGGGGAGCGTATACACTTGCAGTTTCAGGCGAGACCTTAACAAGAAAGGAAGTACCAAATCAGCAGCCTTTCCTTCGTAGCTTATTTCCCCTTCTCCATTGAAGAATTTTTTTTATTTTCCTTTCCTTTCCCCATTTTCCCTGGTTCCACTTCCAATCAGTGGTTTGACGTCTTTCTAAAATGCCGAGAAAAGGTAGAGGAAAACTCCGTAGAAGCCGAGAAGAGGAAGAGAAGCTATGGAGGGCAGCCAATCCACCGTAGCAAGGGCGACAATCCATCTGCCGTTCGAGATAGCGATTGAAATCATCTCAAGATTGCCAGTGAAATCCCTCTTGCGATTCAAATCCGTTTGCAAAAGCTTGTTGGGATGATCCAGATTACAATGGTTTTCTGAATGTTAAGCAGGTTAGTTTTGGGTTGGATGATCCAGATTGATCTCGATAGCATTACATACTATGACAGTGGATTAATTTTTAACCCAAAAATATCTCTCCAATCTCAATTTTTTTCATACCCACTTGAAAAACGAAATTTTGTCTTAGATCCATTGTTGTCAATTCAAAACCTAATTTTTCTTTACGCAAATAGTTTGAAGCTGATGAAACTTTCTTGCTTCTTTGTAAAAAAGGATGCTTATTTTTCTCTCATAATTTATCAGATTTAAAACCTCCCAGGGCATTCAACTTTTATGGCTTAGTCCATACAAGGGATTGCCCTAGCTTTAATTGGGCTCAATGTAGACGGTGAAATTGAGTTTTCAATAATTAATTAAGATGCGTGTAAGCTGCGTGTAAGCTGTTACAGACACTCGAAATTATGAAAGAGAGAAATTATGAAAGAGAGAAGTGTGTTGGTAATGAAAAATATTACCTAGTACTTTATAGTATGCACACTAGGATGGGGTCATAAACAATTTTTGATGGGTTCATTTCTGGACCAAGGGAGTATAACATAACAATAGTAGCATTTTATGTTTGGTATGGAGTTTGAAATTTTTTTTAAAAAATAAGGCATTAATTTCTTCGCATGTCCGCCGACCCCACTAGCTTCCTAATGGCGTCACCACTGTCTGATTGAAACTTGTGGAAAGAAAAAGAAAAGAGAATGAAAATGTAAAGAAAGTGGATTATTTTCTATTGTTTTATCTTAGTAGAAAGAAAATCAAAGAAAACCACGAGGATACTAAATTAAAATGTTTTATGTCCCTAATAGTTTCCTTCCTATTTTATTTCCCCTTCCATTGAGGAATTTATTTACTATTTTCCTTTCCTTTCCCCCTTTTTCCCTAGCTCCAATGGGTACTCCACTTTTTTTTTTTTTTGATAGGCAGGTACTCCACTTAACCAACTGTTGAGAAAAGGTTGAGGAAAACTCTGTAGAAGCCGAGAAGAAGAAAAAAGCTATGGAGGATAGCCAATCCACTGTAGCAAGGGCGACATTCCATCTGCCGTTCGAGATAGCGATTGAAATCCTCTTGAGATTGCCAGTAAAATCCCTCTTGCGATTTAAATCCGTCTGCAAAACCTGGTACGCTCTCCTCGAAACCCCTGATTTTATTTCCCAACATCTCCTGACCCAGTCCACTCTCAGTTCCACCTCTCTCCTTGTAACCACTTACAATCGCGAAACCGAAAACCATGAAATCTCTTTAATTCACAATGATGATGGGTTCAATAGCAGCCCAGTCAGTCTCGTTTTCCCATTTCTAAATAGGAGGACTAGTCTTCACGGTTGGGAGCACAGTGGGAAAACTTATTTATCTATTGGGGGTATCTGTAATGGTTTGGTTTGCATAAGTCTATCTTGCTCTCGCTTTGGATATCCTTTGATTCTATGCAATCCCTCCACCAGACAGTTTCGGGAAATTCAAACTCTGAATGGCAATGGTTGGATGATCCAGATTACAATGGTTATCTGAATGTTAAGCAAGTTAGTTTTGGGTTTGGTTTGGTTTTCATCCCAGTGCGAATGATTACAAGTTGATTAGGGTTATGGTTTATTCTACTCCTACCACGAGAGACAATATCCGAGCTGATTTGTACGTGATGAGTACTGATACTTGGACAGAAATCGGTGACGATAAGGCTTTGGTGTTCTTTAAGGAGATGAATGATTTTGGAGGGTTTGGTAGCCATGTGCGAATTGTTGAATCTTCTGCTTCAACTGTCTTGAAAGGAGTTTGCTATTGGCTTGCATGTGTAATCCCAACTGGTGAAGCGATTGTTGTGTCCTTTGACATGGGTGATGAGGTGTTCAGAAAAATAGGATTACCGCCACCATGCTTGGTCGAGACATGGGATGAAATTAACTTGCAAATTGCAGAATTGAAGGATAAACTTGCTGTGGTGTTTTATTCTGATGATGACAGATGCTTTGATGTGTGGGTGTTGAATGAAGACCAAAGTTTTTGGACTAACCAATTTAAAGTTGATATCAGAGACTTCACTGTGGTGAGAGGTGCAAAAAATGGTGAATTCGTAGTGAAAGACCATAGTGCAAGTGGTGACTTAAAGCTCTTTTTGTACGATCCAAAGACCGGGAAAACTACAGATCTTTATTTTGGTTGGATTCGGTTTCCATCTGAGATTTACTTGTATACGGAGAACCTGCTTCCACTCATTCAAACCAACTAAACATTAAATTTGTGAGCTCATATTTTGAATGCTTTCACTGTTCATACTTAGTTATTTTAGTTGTCGTCGTCTAACTATGTCTCGTAGTAGTCTCTTTTGAAGCAATTGAAACTTGGGACCTTTTCCACGTATTGCAGGCCGCGGAGAAAAAGATGCAATCAGACCAGTGGGATGCGCTAAATATGGTGAAATCACAGTAAAAGAATCTGGCAAGTCGAACCTCTTTTTGGATCTTTCCCAGAGCCAAGACACGAATCTTGCCGTTTCTCAGTTTGGGTACCCATGAGGCACTATTTATACACGGAGACTCTACTTCCGGTCATGAAAATGACATCAAGCACTACAATGAATTCATGCTTAACAAGAAGAAACGAGAGAAAATGTAGCGGTGTATTCATGTAAAAGTCTCCTTGCCAGTTGCATATGTGAATGCTTTCTCTACTTATTGTTATCTAAGGAGCGTATATAGTTTTTGTGTTGGATCGAAGCTGCATTAACCTGACTATAAATTGATCTTGTGGTATGTTTCCATTACTGTAATTATGTGTCCCATTAACGAGCTTGACTATAGTATTTTCGTTTTTTCTTGTTTCATTCAGTAGGGTATTTAAGTTGATTTACTAATGGATGGAGGGTTCTAATGTTTTTCATGTGATATAGGTTCTTTTCCAATGACTCTTGTTTTCTGTATTAAGGAGCCTATGTTTCATGGGAGCCTGATTTGGTGCGTACACATGCATTGGTTGTTTGAAGCATAAGTGTGGTGTGGTTGTTTCATCTCTTATCTAGTGTTAGGCTGTTAGCCATCTTGTTTAACAAGATCTTCTTAATTGTTTGGTTATTTGGCCACTTTGTTTCTACTGAATTTCAGTACGCCCAGACCATCATGATTCATGACCACCACAATGCTTGTGATTAGCTTTTTCTTTTTTCTTTTGGCTTTGCTATACTTTTTTGGACTCAGTTTCTTTCCCGTTTGGATAAAAACTGCACCAAACAGTTCACGCCCATGGATCCTTTTCCAGTTCCCATATCGGCAAGTTTTTATTTTACCCAAACATCCGATTACTGGCTTAGAATATTGGTACAAACTTTTAAGGGAAAATGACGGCTCAGGACGTGTTTTGATAATTAATATCTTTTAAGGATATGCTAAGAATATTTGTTTATAAACAAAATGTCATTTGCGGATATTAATTATCAAAACACGTCATTGGCCGTCATTTTCCCAACTTTTAATCCAAGACAAGGGTTTCTGGATCAAGCACTTGCCCGTGTTTGATTAAACTAATCCTTTTATTGGCTTATTTTTGTGTTTATTAAAAAAAATGATTTTCGATCATAATTTTTTTTATCAAAGTAAATATTATATTTCTTTTTTTTCATTGATTGAGCTAGAAATCTAAGATTTCTATGGGATAAGGAAGGGATCAGATTTTCACTCAATCTGAACACACATTAGGAATAGTCATGTCTTTTAAATATACTGGTTAGGAAAGGTCATGTCTATTAAAAACAATTAATTAAAAGGACACATGCCTCTTAGAAGGCACCCTTTTAAGAAAACATTTAATTAGATGGGTCATATCTCTTGGAGGCACCCCATGTTTCACATCATTTTTCGACAACCACATCCCTTCCTAATAAACACATCCCAAACTAATGAGTGTTATAAGCAAACCCATGCTATGCACGGGATAAAACAAATAATATGTGCTTTTGAAAATAAAAAAGTATATATTTCTTTTATTTTTATAATAACACATAAGATGAGTTAACATGAATGCGTATTGTTACTCCTATTTGTTAACTAAAAAATACATGCCATTGCACGTTTAAACTAAAGTATTTTATTTTTGAAAATCATAAGGGCCTTGATAGAATTATTCGGATCTTTTAGTCGCAATTGGTCAGTTTGAATAGTTTAGAATGAGATCAACTATGTGCTTGTTTGGCTGCCAAGAATTACCCTTAGCCGCGATGAATTACTATTGGCCACAAAGAATTACATCAGGCCACGAAGAATTATATCAAGCTACAAAGAATTACTCTAGGCCAAAAAAATAATCTTTTGGCCACAAAAAATTACATCAAGCCACGAAGAATTACTCTAGACTAAAAAAATAATCCTGGCCGCTTAGAATTACTCCTGGTTGCTTATAATTACTCTTTGCCGCATAGAATTACTCTTGGCCGCTTCTTGCGGCCAAGAGTAATTATAAGCCGCTAAGAGTAATTCTAAGCGGCCAGGAGTAATTCTTCGCAGTTAGGAGTAATTTTCCATTTGTTTTGGCGTAAAATATTTTACCAATTTTTCGGTGTTTAGTTATGTAAAAAATGAGGAAAACATTTTACTTAATTGGATGAAAATGACTTATCCTTAAATCATTTGTAAGTTATTTTTCGAAATGAACTCGCTGCCTTCTATTGTAATTTTTATGGATTTAGTTACACAATACCACTCCTTGCGATCACTTTAAAAACAGACTTGCGGGTGTGATGTCGAATGCCATAAAAGACTTAGTTGAAACCCTTTTTACTACCAATTGGTTTTAGGAATGATGGTGGAAAAGATGTCCGACAAGTGGTATCAAAGCTAGGAAGTCATGGGTTCGAGTTGCGGGAGCCTCATCGTGAGAGAGGGATTGTTGGGCCCGGAGTGCCCCCATGGTTTTGGTTACACAATGTCACTCCCTGCGATCGCTCTAAAAACCAGACTTGCGGGTGCGATGTCAATGTCGAATGCCATAAAAAACTTAATTGATGGAAAAGCGGTCCAACAAAGTACCTCATTGATTCATTCCCACTTTCCAACAGTTGATCCACTCTGCGCTTTAAAACAGAACTGAAACATGCTGTTTTCCCATTTTCAAGTTGAGAATGATAGAGAACGATATTTTGAATGAACTTGACAGTGGATTCCATCTTTGAATCTTCTGTAAAAAGTCCTCGAATCATTAAAACTTGTTTCGCCTTGGCTCGTTTTGCTCAAGGAACAAATTGGAGCCTAACTTTTAGACTTGTTCGAGCCACACTTGCTTGGAAGTTTCACGCTCGCCAAAAACACTCATAGACAACCTCTGCGACCGGCTCATTTGGTATTACAGAAGTCGTTGCAGAAAGCAAGTGATCGATGCAACAATCCAAACTGGGGGTGAATGGCAATGATTTGCCAATTTTTCTGTTCTCTTCGCTAATTGTGTGATTAATTGCGTCTAAGCTAATTGCTAACTAACAAGTAGGGATTGGTCGAGTGGTTAAAACATTCCCTCAGAAAGTGTGATGCCAAGATCAAGGCTTACGCTGTGTTTCGCAACTTCTCCTTCCCCCATCCCCTCCTATTGACCAGAAAAACAACAAAAACATAGACAACTAATTGGTAACTGCAGATTATGTTCTCTCACTCGGAATACATTAACGAAGTAATGATCGTTCCCTCTACGAACAAATGTGGCAGTTTTAAATGGCATAACAATCACAAAATGAACAGTTCATGAACAAGTGGCCAACGCATTTATGTTTTAGCTGGAGAAGATAAGATGACCTTCTGGCAGAAGATCGAGAGACGAAACAAGGAAACACATTTATGCTTATAAGAAACAATGTGCAACAGTCAAGAGTCATTGAAGCAGATACTACATTACATGGAAAAATTAAAAATCTTCATCCATTCATAAACCAACTTCATACTCAACTGAGACAAATTAGTTTCTTATTGAACTACACAAAGAACTAGTTTAGGCTTGTAACGGGACACTTTGAGGCATATGCTGCTTCAATAATGAAAAAAAAGAAGAAGAGGGAGACAAAAACTATGCTCCTTAAACAAGCATGAGCAAGTGGCCGGCGCATTTATGTTTTAGATGGAGAAGGTCAAAATCATATACCCTTAACTCAAGGCTTTTCTTTTTTGTTGGCTGGAAAAGGGTCCATGTGTGTGGACTGTTCAGACCAGTTTTTCCCAAATGCACACATGACTGCGGGGTCCATTTTTTTTTCCCAGATGGCAAAGAAGCTGAGTCCAGAAAAAGTTGAAAAGAAAAAAGAAGGTTTGAGAAAAGCTAACCATACAATTAAGAAAATCATGATGATGGTGTAGTAAAATTTAGTAGAAACAAACTGGCCAAATAACCAAACAATTAAGAAAATCTTGGTGAATAAGGCGACTACCTTCTTGCAGAAGATCGAGAGATGAAGCAACGAAACACATTTATGCTTATAAGAAACAATGAGCAACAATCAAGAGTCATTGAAACAGATAAGACATTACAAGGAAAAATTAAAAATCTCCATCCATTCATAAATCAGCTTCATACTCAACTGAGACAAACTAGTTTCTTGTTGAACTACACAAAAAAAACTAGTTTAGGCTTTGTAACGGGACACTTTGAGGCATATGCTACTTCAATAATAAAAAAGAAAAAAGAAAAAAGAAAAAAAGAAGAAGAGGTAGACAAAAACTATGCTCCTTAAACAAGCATGAGCAAGATTCACGCCGCAAGTGTCACAGGAGTCTTGTACATGAATTCACTGCTACGTTTTCCCTTGTATCTTCTTGTTAAACACGAGTTTGTTGTTGTGCTTGACTTCAATTTCATGACTGGTAAAATCTTCATGCATAAAAAATTCGAAATGGCAAAATGAAGATTCTATCTTGGTTCTCGGGGCGACCCAACAACAGGCTTGAATTGCATACATTTTTAGTGTCTTTCACCATAATCAGCACATCCCACCGGTCTGATCGCATCTCTTTGCCCACGCCCCACAGGGGCTGCATTACTTGGGTAAGGTCAGATATTCAATATTCAAGTCCCCATAAGTATGAACAGAGAAAGCATTCAGAACAAGAGCTCACACCTGAGTCAGTTTCACAAATGCAATGCTTCCTTTTTTTGTTCTTCTTGTTGAGCACGGCTTCATTGGTTTCCATGATTGGAACCAGGTTCCCCATATACAAGTAAATATCAGAAGGATACGATACCTAACCAAAATAAAGATCAGTAGTTTCCCGGGTCTTCAGATCATACAAAAAGAGCTTTAAATCACCGGTTACTTTATGGTCTGTCACTACCAATTCACCATTTTTCGTACCTCCCACCACTGTGATTTCACCATTTTCCCCGCATCCCACATACTGTGCAACCCTTGGAGAAGATCCAAGTTTAAATTGGTTAGTCCAAGAACCCTGGTCTTCATTCAACACCCACACATCAAAGTGTCTGTCATTGGGATGAATAACAAGAGCAAGTTTATCCTTCAATTCCGTTGTTCGCCAGTTAATTTCATCCCAAGTCTCATCCAAACACACTGGTGTTTGTATTCTTCTAAACACCTCATCACCCATGTCGAAGGACATAACAATCACTTCATTAGTTGGCATTACACGTGCCAGCCAATAGAAAACTCCATTCAAAACTGCTGAAGCACAAGATCCACCAATTTGCACGTAGCTCGTCTCCCCAAGGAACACCGAAACCTTATCGGCATCGATTTTTCTCCAAGTATCAGTCCTCATCACATAAAGATCAGCTTGGACAAAGGCGTCCTCCATTGAACTAGAATAAAGCACAATCCTAATCAACTTGTAATCATTAGAACTGGGATGGTAGCCGAATCCAAAACTAACCCACATAACCATAGTAATCTGTATCACCTGACCATTGGCTTTCGGAATTTGGAATTTCCCGAAATTGTCTGGTGGCAGGGTTGCATGGAACCAAAGGATATCCAAAAGGAGATAGACTTATGCAAACCAAACCATTGCAGATACCCCCAATAGAGAAATAACTTCTCCCAGTGTGCTCCCAACTGCGAAGAGTAGTCCTCCTCCTATTCAAAAATGGGAAATCGCGATTGATAGGGCCGTCGCTACGAACCCCATCGTTGAAAATCAACGACAAGGCGTGGTTTTCGGTTTTGCGATCGTACGTGGTTACAAGAAGAGAGGTGGAGTTGAGAGTGGACTGGGTTTGAAAATGTTTGGAAATAAAATCAGGGGTTTCGATCAGATCAAACCAGTCTTTGCATACGGACTTGGATCGCAAGAGGGATTTCACTGGCAATCTCGATAGGATTTCAGTTGTTATCTCTAACGAAAGATGGAACGTCGCCCTTGCTCCAGTGGATTGGCTACCCGCCATAGCTCTTCTTCTTCTCCTTGAGTTTTCCTCGTTTCTCTCAACAATGTTTCTGCATTTACGGCTTCGGGTCTACACATGGACTTGGGGGTAGACACCCTATTCTGGGCTATTCGGATCAGCACATTTGCGGTATTTCTTGTTACCCCGATGATGATAAACAGTTGAAAATTGTCCGAGGTCGATGGAAGATCGTGAGCTTTGAGTGTTGGACCCTCCTCTTTCAAACCACTTCAAACCCCTTCAAACCCTTCAAGCCCAGAGCCAAATAAGCCTCAGCAAAACCATACCTTGCTTACGCCAGCTCCTTCTTGGCGTGCGCCAGGAAATTGCCACGTGTCGAACATCGACCGTTGACTGAGTTTGACCTGGTGCACGGTGGGATGTAGGTGGCGTACGGAGGGTCAAGGCCGGTCAAATCACCGTTTTTCTGTCACGTGCTCGAGACCTTGCAACCACCCCAGTACAGTGCAGAGCCTCCTGATCATTGCTTTCTGCAGGGCCGTCCCCCTCTCTCTCCTACACACCCCATCAAGCTAGTCCCATGCATTTAATGCATGGGAAGCTCCTTCTAACCTAACCCAACCCCCCTAACCCCAGTTGATCACCACTGATTCCAGCCTCTCTCCTCCATAAATGCCAACCCTTGCATTCATTTGCAAAGGTTAACCACATTGAAGCCCAAGTCCATCCCTCTCTTCTCCTTTTGTTCTTACTCTCCCATTAAAAGAGCAAGAGATAGCTTCATACACCCCCCCTTTCTACTGATCAGTTATTACACAGCCTCCATCTTCAACCCCCAAAGCTCAAACCATCCTTCCATCTCTTGCACCAAAGGTATACCACCTTTGCGTTGCTTTCTGTTTTCAGTTCCTGAGGGGAACCAGAAGGGTTCTGGCTAGTAACTGATACTAGTCCAGGCCCCTCTCTGGTAAAATAAATCAGTCGCAGAGGACAAATTATGGCGCACGCTAGCCTCATCTGGCCATACGCCACCTTTGGCTGTATGTGCACAGCTGGCGTGGGGATCATGAAGTACCTATTTATTGCTTACTTCCTTTATTTCATCACCTTCTAGCATGCTAATAACCAATTTATTGCTTTCTGCATTTTAGAACTGTTCAAATGTAGCTTTCAATACTTTTGTCTTTTGCTTCTTAAGGCTTCTGGGGTATTTCTGGTCATGTTCCAGAGTCCAGATGATGTAAAGCCAAACACTGGTTAGCATGCAAACCTGGCGTACGGTCCCCACGGGGTGGCGTACGGCACGCTTGTCACAGACCAGTGCATGGCCCTTACATCATAGTTCCATCTTGGCCTCTTATTCCTCCCCACTCTGTTTATGGGGTTTGCTTTGCTATTTTCATGGCTCTTAGCCATTTCTCATCTCTGTACGTGTATTTGAACTATATTTTGAACTGCGTAGTTTGTCCTGGGTGTGCGCTGGTCCATTCCAGAGCCCAGAGGGTCGAGAGTAAGAGCTGTAAGAAATCAGTAGGGTAGTGTACGCCAGCTTGACGGTGGCGTGCGCAGGGTTTGTTGGCGTGCAGTGGTTTCGCCATTGCGTGCTAGCATGTTGCCTGCTCGCGCACCCGACGAGCAGCGTACATCATCCCATTGAACCCTTTGCAGCGCTCGTTCTCAATCTACATTCTTATGTTTAAATTCAGTTCAAGCAAGCAAATCATCATCCATAAGCATTTTGTCATATAAACTGCAAGCTGTTACAGTATTAATCCCCATTAACTGTTTCCCCTCCCTAACTGGCTAAAAATGATCAAATGAGAGAAAAATGCAAATGTTTTATAAATGCCCGAGTAGAGACCGATCTCCGGATTGGGCGAGAGGGGGTGCCGTAAAGCACTTCCCCTCTCGTAACCTGGCTCCCGAACCTCAGATATCGAAGGTGACGACGGACCAGTCTACGCCTTTTTCAAATCAAATCAAATCCTTTTCAAATCAAAGCAAAAACGTAGCAAGCGTTCTCGAGTTCGGTTCCTTGGGTGCCTCACCGCTGAAACCCGAGTGGCGACTCTGAATCGAAGCGTTTCGCCGCGCTATTTTCTAAAAGAGCCGCCCCCAAACAAATTCATTCATTGCAAACCAAAATCGGGCGATTTTTGGGGCGTGTGCCCACATTGGGCTTCGACTAACGATGTAGCCCACTTATAACGGGTGCGCCCACTGGCCTGGTTGGCGTCGCCCAAGGCTTTTTTAGGTGTTGTCCAAGGACTAAGGATTTATGAATTTTGGGCAAATTTCACTCAGACCCCCTGAGGTATCTGACAATGACAGAAAGTACCCCTCAATTTTCAAAAATGACAGAAACCTTCCTTATTTTACAATTTGGGTTTCATTCCGTTAGTTACGTTAGTTAAATGGATAGAAAATGTACGGAAAATGAAATCTTTAATTTTATTTAGTTCTACACCTATCATAGAGCTCTCATTAAAAGTCCTAGAGTTAAAAATTAATTATGATCATTTAGGATAAAATGATCAAAAAAATAAAATCTTTACACCGATTCAAACGAATTAAAATTTGAAGCATTTCAAAATTTTGTTTTTCACTTGATTTTAAAGCTTTCAATGAAGAATAAATACTTAAGTGCTCTAATTTTCAATCTATTTAAATCGGTGCAAAGATCTTATTTTTTTTTATTATATTTATCTTAAAGTGCAATAATTATTTTTTGGTTTTAAGATTTTCAATGAGAGCCCTAAGATAGCCGTAAAACTAAACGAAGAGGAGATACTTAAGTGCTCAAATTTTCAATCCATTTGAATTGGTGCGAAAATCGTATTTTTTTGATTATTTTATCCTAAAGGGTCATAATTAATTTTTCGCTTTAGGATTTTCAATGAAAGCTTTAAGAAAATCTTAGAACCAAATGAAGAGCAGGTACTTAAGTGCTCCAATTTTTAATTCATTTGAATCGGTGCGAAGATTTTCATTTTTTTATCATTTTATCCTAAATGGTTTGGCCCCAAGGCTTTCAATGAGAGCCCTGAGAGAGTCATAGAACCAAATGAAAAGAAGATACTTAAGTGCTCCAATTTTTAATCTGTTTGAATTGGTGCGAAGATCTTATTTTTTTGATCATTTTATCCTATAGGGTCATAATTAATTTTTTGCTCTAGCACTTTCAATAAGAGCCCTAAGATAGCTCTAGAATTAAATAAAATTAAAGATTTCATTTTCTGTACATTTCCGTACATTTTCCATCCATTTAACTAACGGAACTAACGGAATGAAACCCAAATTGTAAAATAAGGGAGGTTTCTGTCATTTTTGAAAACTGAGGGGTATTTTCTGTCATTGTCAGATACCTCAGGGGGTCTGAGTGAAATTTGCCCTTGAATTTTTTTTTTGTTTTGTACTTATTCCAAAAGAAAAATAATTTCGTTCGTTAGTTTTGCACCTCACCTCTTTGGTTTTCTGATTTGTCTCGCAATTGAATCAGAAAAGTAAAAAATTATGACTTTTACCCAAATATTTTAAAAATTAACCACTTTTCAACAAAGAAAAATGTTTTAAAAAGTTTTTTTTTTAAACTTAAAATTGAATATTTTCAAAAATATTTGTATAAACGTATTTCTTTTACTTTTCCGATTCCTCTTGTCAAAACGAATTAATAATACACACAAAATAAGCGCAAAATTAACGAACGCAATTTTTTTATAATAAGAACAAAACCTCCAAAAAAAAATGCTAAAAATTAAGCTGAACAGGGTATTAAAGCTAAAAAAATAAATAAAAATAAAAATAAAACGAGTCCACCTTGTTTTCAACCATGTCATTGTTTTGTGTTTTTTTATGAGGTATGTATTTGGGAGTATGGCAGATAAACGAGTTTTGAGTTTATGTTCGTTGGTTAGTTTGTTCAAATTTAATTTGTTATGTAGCCAAACTACAAGTTCAAGTGTGCTCTCGTCCCTTCTTTTTCCTCTTTGGGTCGTTCACTCACTTCCTCGTATGCTGATGTCCCCTCACGTTTTATGTGCTCACGGGGACATCGCTATTAGTCCGTTCGCTCCCTCCTTTCAATAAGCCATCTGTTCCGCTACTCTCGGGCCTAACGACTTGTTAGTCCCTTCGCTTGTGAAGTTTATGTTTGTTCAAGTTAAAAGTTTGTTCAAGTTTCTTAAAGCATTTTCACTCCTTATATTCAATTTTTTACTCAAAGTTGAGTAAAATTTTGGGTAAAAACTTGATTTGGTATGAAGCAATCCAATGGTAAATGCAAATCTATGCATAAATTCAAGTAAATGTTTCATTAATGACATAGTTATAAATTTGAGGGGAAAAAATAGCGTTTAAAATTTAAGTAAGGATTTGTTTCAAACCAAATTTGGGAAGAAAACTTTGAGTTTGTAAAACTCAAATTTGGTATGAGTTTGAATAAGAAGTGAAGTGGTGTTTTGAGTGGTTTTTACTCAAATTTAAATTTGAGTAAGGAGTGAAAATGCTCATTCGTAGTTTACTTCCCCTTCTCCATTGGCAGAATCTTTTTTATTTTCAGTGGGTTGACCTCTTTCTAAAGTGAAAATCTTCATTACACCTGTTCTGTAAAAAAGAAGTTACGGAGCTCAATTCTGACTATTTAAAGTGTTTTTGGATGATTCGGATTGAAAACCAATTATGACCAATAATGATTGATTGTAATTAACTTTTTTTTCGAAAAAATTTCATTAAAATCTGAATCGTCCAAAACTGAAATGAACGCGCGAGATTGAAAGGCTCCATGAAAAAGACACTCATTTTGTTTGGTTTATATTTTAAAAAAAAAATTTTGATGTAATGAATGATAATGAGCAGAGAGATGGAGAAAGATTTATTATAAACGGTACATGGAGTAAAAAGTTACTCTAAAAAATTATGAGAAGCACACAGAGTGTCTCTCTCTTCTAGAGGAGAGATTAAATTCTTTATACCGCCAGTGTAAATATTTGTTTCCTCCAAATCAATTGTATTACGCTACGTCATCATATTTAATTGACTGGGACCACTGTTTTGTAACGTAGCGCGATGTAATAGATTTGGAAGAAACAGATATTTATACCGGCAGTGTAAAGGATTTAAGGCATGTTTGGAACCTATGGAAAGTGGGAGAAAAGAAAGGAAAATAAAAAATTTTCTTTAGGAGTTGTTTGGTTCCTATATAAGAGAAAGGAAAAGAAAATAGAAAGGAAAAAGAAAGGAAAGCACTGGAGTGGCTGAGGAAAATGGAAAAAGTGCCTAATTTGAAAGAAGAGAAAATCATTTTCTTTCCATTTTCCTCTTGAAGTCAAATAAGAGAAAACTATTTTCTTCCTAGTTTCTTTTCATTTTCTTTCTATATAATTAATAAAAGAGAAAAGAATTCATTTTCTTCTTATTTTCCCTCTTTTTTATTTTCCATTCCTTTCCTTTCAACAAATTCCAAACAGAGGTTTTGAGGAAAACTCCGTAGAAGCCGAGAAGAGGAATCGAAGCTATGGAGGAGGGTAGCCAATCCACCGTAACAAGGGCGACAAT
>BPLS01031467.1:41796-73228 GCA_019656275.1 Rhododendron kiyosumense
GAGGATGGCAAGAATTGCATATGACCAGGCCGACAAAGACGAGTTCAGGATTGGTAAACACATTGTCGAATATGTGTTGTTTGCGATGCTTGTCTCAAAATGTACTTTTCTTCGTGCGGTAGGCCCAAAGGCCGTTTAATGGTCATTTTCAAAATTTTGAATTTTTTTTGCTAAAAAGAGGAGTAATTATTTTCCAAAACATTTGGATAAAAGTAAAAAAAAAAAAAATTACTTTTTTGATTTCTCTCGTCGAGATAAATCAATAAGCCACACATCTCTTTTGAAAAAGACAATTGGATGGCCTTTGGGCCTACCGAAGAAAGGTACATTTTGCAACCAGTATCGCAAACAACACATATTCGACAATGGGTTGACCGGTGGTGAACTTGTCTATGTTGGCTTGATCATCTACAATTCTCGCTATCCTCCACGGAACAGCCCACGCAAACGTCCAGAATAATACTAAAGCCGAGGATGGTCCAGTCCACCCGCGTCGTCCCCTCCCAAAACCACTTCTTTTCTGGATTCTCCTCTTTCTTCAACGGCCTTTCAGGATTCTCCTCTTTCTTTAACGGCCTTCGGAATTCTCCTCTTTTTTGTCGGCGTCCATTCTCGCAACAAGAAGGTAAGTTCCCCTCTGGATAGCTGGAGGATGAAATTAAACTTCGATCCATTTTTCCAGAGTCAATCACACAATATTCGGCTTCACCCAAAAACGAGGGACCGGCTTTAATGGGAAAATGACGTTTCAGGATGTGTTTTGATAATTAATACTCGTTAAGGACATGCTAAGAACATTTGTTAATGAACAAAATATCTTTGACGGGTATTAATTATCAAAACACGTCATTGGCCGTCATTTTCCCGTCTTTAATTTGGTGAAAGTGCTATATTTAACATCCTATATTTTTCAGTGTCAAATGCCTGATATTTCGGCCGTGCTAAATGAAGAACTGGACCAAGAGGCATATACCGCATTAGGCCATGTTTCCGGTAGCAATTTGCATGGCATGTTTCCGGTAGCAATTTACATTCTTGATGATACTCTCTCATCTTCTTCCTTATACCCTCTGGAATGTTCTTCTGTGAAAGTGAATGGGACAAGTCAGTACATTCTTAGGGCTCAATTTGGGTTAGAATTTTAAGTTCCGGTTGAAGGGACTTTGGATCAATACACAAATAAGAATGATGTTGAGAAATCGGTTAAACCATAACACAAAATGAGTGAAAGATCACCAAGTAAAAAACATACATAGAAATTATATTCAAATAAATACAACACTGAATCAATCGTGTGAGGTTTGCAATAATGCAAAAAAAAAAAAACCATACAACATTTTGTTCGTATTTTTTGAATTTTTGTTATATTTACATTTTTTTGGACTAATAATTAGTCTCGACAAGAGGAGTTTTAAAAAGTAAAATATTATGACTAAAAGGAAAAAGAAAAAGTTTGACCAAAAAAATACGAATTAACTATCTTTTGTGTCTATAGTGTCATTTTACATGAACCTTTTTCAATGCTAGTCAACAAAATTATTACAAAAAAAAAGAAAGAAGAAGTAATGAAAGTAAAAATTACCAAAAAAATATTTAAACAGAAGAGTTAAGAGAATGGAACCTATTTAACAATAAATGATTTAGGAAACTACTCCTAGTAATAATTATCGGGAGAAAATTTTGGATGCAAATAGGATATTGTACACGTAGTATCTGACACGTAGTATCTGACAGCACATTCTAGCCGTCCAGCCGTCCAACCATAGCTGCTGAAGCAATTTTCGGAAATCTATTGCTTTTGGATTTAGTTTGGTTGTGCTCTGCTCCTATGCCGTTCTCTGGAGTCCATGTTGGTGACTACCTAGCTGCATTTCAATACTGGATTCTTGGCTTGCTTGTTTGGAGTTTGACAGTGTCACTACTCTGCTGAAACCTGGAATTAAGTGCTGCTTCTCAAGATTGGAGAATTCATTATTGGGATTGATAATATGTTTTGTTAGCCTACTTGTCAGTTAGGTTTTAATTGGGCTTGATATATGTAGACTTTGACATGTTTGCTGTTCCCACTTTTCTTTGTGTTTTCTTATCAACTTGCGGGCTAAGATGCAGATGATTGTCGCGGAGTAAAGTGCCAACTTAGTTGGGATGTTGTCTTTGCGTTGTGATGCTTTCTCTTAGCCTTTTATTTGTACTTTCCTTTCCTCTTCTATTAATAAAATTCTTCTTCGTTGTTCAAAAATATAAAGCAAAATCTGATCCGATAATAATTGGAGCTTTGTGCATTTTGGCGTGGGAAAAAGGAATACGAAAAGCATGAACTGTAAACGCGGTTCTATTTGATTTTTGGCCGTAAACTTTGTATTGCTATGGCCGTAAACTTTTGTATAGTTATGGCCGCAAGCTTTCGCTTTCTCATTACCCATACGCGCTTATGTAGAAATGCACATACGCATCACGCTTTCCCCCTGTTAATTCCAAAACCGCAAACTACAAACTGCAAACATGCTTCGGTTTTACTCATGACCGCAAATTTTTACTCGTGACCGCAAATTTTTACTCGTGGCCGCCAACTTTTGTATTCTGGCCGCAAAATTTTGTTCACCAATTTAGAAACACAAGAATCGTGTTTGTGGAACACGGTTTCGTCGGCCATATAAATGTATTTGCTGGTTGTTTGTGTTTCAGTTTGCTCTTCTTCTTCGTTTCTAAGAGAACTTCGCACTTTTATCTCATAGGATTTGGTGGGCTATGAAATTCAATATTATGACCGGCCCAGAATTAACTCAAATTTTTCTGTACATGAAAATCAATTCCAATTCCCAAGTCCTATAATTTCTTCACTACCAAGACTAATTACCCTAAATTTCTATGCGTGCAAACCATGATTTAAAACCGAAATCGAATCGTATTTTAATGGTTTAGTTTTATGCCTTTTGTGAGTCGAATTGATTCTCCAAACTCATAATCTGTAGGTATTTATTTGATTCTTGATTTTCTATAAAATCGAACCTATTCAAATCATGCTCACCCCTAACTGCAGGTATCATTTTTCCGGGGGGAAGCAAGGTGAGCGCGAGACAACGAGAGTAAATTAAACAACAGGTGTAATAACGTGTTGCATTAATGGGCTCTAACCCTTACACAAATATAGCATGGGCTAATGGCCCAATGGAACACTACTTCTGGGAGCTTAGACCAATTTTCTGTTTCTAGTTTTAGACGGAGCTCCAGCTCAGCAATCCGTGTGTCTGTTTCTCCTCCAATAGGAGGCTGAGAGAGTTTTGTGTTTCGTGAGTCTTCGTTGTAGCAGGGTATTGTATTATGCAGGCACAGAAAAACTGAAGGAGAAGAATGGAAATGTGGAAATGTGGAAACGTGGGCAGAGAGATTCAGCAACGAAACTCCGTTGACGTAAAAAGAAGAGAAGAAGAGCGATGGCGAGTAGCCCATCGGATCTGCCAACGGTGGCGACGTTCCATCTGCCGATTGAGATAACGATTGAAATCCTATCGAGGTTGCCAGTGAGATCCCTCTTGCGATTCAAGTCCGTATGCAAAACCTGGTATGATCTCATTGAAACCCCTAATTTTATTTCCAAACATCTTCAAACCCAGTCCACTCTCGATTCGCCCTCAGTCCTCGTAGCCTCTTACGATCGTGAAACCCAAAAACACGCAATATCTTTATTCTTGAATGATGGGTTTAATAACGGCGCTGTCAATCTTGATTTCCCATGGTTGGGTCGGAGGGAAAGTCGTTGCGCTTCTATCCCTGATTCTATTGGGCGAAGACATATCCCTGTTTCTATTTGGGGTACCTGTAATGGTTTGGTTTGCACAAGTCTATCTCCTTGTGGATTTCCCTTGATTCTATGCAATCCCTCCACCAGACAGTTTCGGGAAATTCCGAATTCTGAATGGCGATGGTTGGACGATGATGATCTGGATTACATGGTTGACGGGGTTAGTTTTGGGTTTGGCTATCACTCCAGTGCTAATGATTACAAGTTGATTAGGATTGTGGTTTATTCTAGTCCCGTGAGACCTGTTGTCCTTGCTGACCTGTACACGATGAGCACTGAAACTTGGAGAGAGATTGAAGCCAATAAGCTTTCGGTGTTTTTTCAGAATGATTTCGGTGGGGTTGGTACCGTCGTGCTTATTGTTGGATCTTCTGCTGCAGCAATGATGAATGGAGTTTTCTATTGGCGGGCATGTATAATCTCAACTTATGAAGAGATTGAAGAACAAGATATTGTTTTGTCCTTTGACATGGCAGATGAGGTGTTTAGAAAAATAAGAATGCCAGTGTTTAGCGATGTGATTTCGGATCAAAGTGTTATCTGGCAAATTACAGAATTGAAGGATAAACTTGCTATGTTTATTTATCCTTATCCTGATGACAAATGCTGTGACGTGTGGGTGTTGAATGAAGACCAAAGTTCTTGGACTAACCAATTTAAAATTGGATCTTATCCATGGATTGAACATTATATGGGAGCATGCAAAAAAGGTGAAATCACTCTGGTGGGATGTGCGAAAAATGGTGAATTGGTAGTTGTAGACCAAAGAGCATCTGGTGATTTAAAGCTCTTTTCTTATGATCTGAAGACCCGGGAAACTACAGATCTTTATTTTGGTCAGTTTCCATATCAATCTGCAATTTTCTTGTATATAGGGACCCTGCTTCCAGTCATGGAAACCAATGAAGTCGTGCTCAACAAGAAGAACAAAAAAAAGGACTACTTCCAGTCATGGAAACCAATGAAGCCGTGCTCAACAAGAAGAACAAAAAAAAGGAAGCATTGAATTTGTGGAACTGACTCAGGTATGAGCTCATGTTTTAAATTGTAACGACCCGCCCCAGCTAATTTGCTAACCATTCTCCTAACCACGTGACTCAAAAGGTTAACCTCAAGTTATACAGTAGTTGGTCGGCCTTTACTTATAAACCATATGTTACTTCATCCCTTTTCCGATGTGGGATTGTGCCCAAGGATAGGCTCTCACAATCTCCCCACCTCTATGATGCAACGTCATCGTAGCATTGGCCTAACAACCTTTCCCTGGTGGCCATAGTGTGGCGCTTAGTTTTGTATAGCGCAATCAGTGTGCTCGTACCAGATTCTAGAGGTGGCCTCCACCGTGTAGACCAGAGTTGTGCTTTGATACCAACTGTAACGACCCATCCTCGCTAACTTGCCAACCATTCGCCTAACCACGTGGCTCAAAAGGTTAACCTCAAGTTATACAGTAACTGGTCAGCCTTTACTTATAATTTATAAACCATATATTACTTCATCCCTTTTCTGATGTGGAATTGTGCCCAAGGATGGGCTCTCACATAAATGCTCTGTTCATGCTTATTTGAGTTGGTTTTTTGAAGCTTAGATGGATTGATTTCAGCTAACCTTTGCAGGACTATTTGCTATGCATCTGCTTCGCAGGTTGTGGGTATCAATAGGGATGGAATGAGAACGGAAGGGCAGAGGTTGGGAGAGGAGGTTTCCTTTTTGTATGTTAAAAATGGAAAGATATAGCAACCCAATCCTTTGCTTATTTTGTGACGGGATGGTGCATGGGATAAGATATCAGGTAGAGGGGCAGCTGCTTGGGTGCAGGTAGGAGATGCGAATGAAGGCTTCTTCCAAACTGCTGTTTATCAAGCTTCGTCAGCTTCTTTGGTAGAAATTAAGGCCGGGTTGCTGCTTCTTGAGTGGGCTATTAGCAGGAGAATTACTAGTAGATAGTCTAGTTTTAGTTCAGGGTCTGTTGAAGCCGAAGAAGGCTTGTCCATCTCTTGCCTTGGCGTTGTGTGATTTTCGTCTGTTGTGTTCTTGTCTTAATGTTGTTAAAGTGGTTAAAGTGTCAAGACTAGCAGTCAAGGCTGCTCATGATAGAGCTAAAGAGCCTTGAAGGAATGTGGATGGATCGTGTTATTTCTTATTATATGGGATGATCATTAAATAAAGTAAAAAGAATGAAATTGAAGATCCTGGACTAAGCGATTGAAAGTTGGAACTTTTTCATGTATTGCAGGCCCTGTGGAACGTGTAGAAAAAGATGGGATCAGACCGGTGGGATGTGCTAAATACGGTGAAATCATCGCGAAAGACACTTGAAAAATCTGGCAAGTCAAATCTCCATGATGAATTCATGCTTAACAAGAAGAAACGAAATAAAAAGTAAGGGTGAATTCTTGTTAGACACTCCTTGTCAGATATTGCATCTGCAAAACGGCTTTCTGTACTTATGCTTATCTAAGAAGCATAGCTTGTCTTGTTGGATTGTAGCTGCTTTAGATTGACTAGAAGTTGATCTTTGGGTGATCTTTAATTACTATAATGAATGTCCCATTTAGTTGTTTCTGTTCAGTTTTTGAGTTGATTTCTAACAAATGAAGAATCTTAAATTTTTCCATGGGATATATAGTTTGTGTTCGAATGACTGTTGATTGCTACATTAAGGAGCCTATTTCTCTTGTGAAGGAGTGTTGTGTAAGCCTGATTTGGTGCATTCACATTGCTTCACATTGGTTCCTTGTTGCATAAATGTGTTGGGTTGTTTCATCTGTTGATCTTATGTAATGAGGTAGTCATCTCACGCCCGTTTGCTTCTACTAAATTTTGCTGCACCAAAGTAATCATGATTCAGGAACACCACACCTGGTGGACCTTGCCCCAATCCCACTTTGGTGATCGGAACCCTTCATTTTGTAGGACTTGATATGCAAACCTTCCATGCAAAAATGAATTCAATATGATGTCAGCAAGTTTTTTTTTATCCAAACATCCAATTATTTGTCTAGAATTTTGGTCTAAAACATTTGAACCAATACAAGTGTTTCTGGTTAAGCACTTAGCGATATCTAATTGAACTAATATTTGAAAGAATAGTTTACACATTAAGTTCTTCATGAATGTATCCAAGCAGACAAGTGGGGTCCACACACATGGACTATTCGGCATTTTTTTTCTCGAAACAGCTGAGAATCCGAGTCCAATTTTTTTTTGGCTCTCTATGGTCCACCCCCCTAGTGACATTATTTCATCATCGATTCCCATTTTCACCAGAGTTTGGAAAGAACTTTTTCATCTGCTGCAACTAGATCTTGGATCAGAAGATGCTATAAGATCAGAATAAATCTCTTGTTGATTCATTTTCACATTCCAACAGAACCGATAGTTAGAATGAACTTGACAGCGGATTCCACCTTCAATTCTTCTATGAAAAGCCAACTGTACTTCGATTCTTCTATAAAAAGTCCAACCGTACTACATATGATGTAGGACTCCGTCAATGGACGAAATTAGATCCAGATTCAACTAGCAAACAATGATGAATTGCTGAGCCAAGTCCTAGCAAGGAAAATGGAACTGCAAAAATGGGACTTCCATTTCAGTAGAGATCTTTATGATTGGGAACTGGTGAAATTGGATGAGTTGAATGAACTTCTGGATCAATCTGGGGTTGCTGAACCAAGAGATGTACCTGATCAACTTCTATGGCAGGCCACTTGCTCTGGAAAATTCTCTGTTAAATCCATCTAAAATTTAGCATTTTCATCTCATTCAAATCATGATGAAACTTTTGAACTCATCTGGAAGAATGTGGCTCCACCTAGAGTGAAATGTTTTGGTTGGCTAGCATACTTGGGAAGAATTTAAACTTCTGAATTTTTGTTGAGGATTGGGATTATTCAGAGTGATGAGGATACCTTGTGCAAATTTCGTAAGGAAAGCTTGGAATCTGTTGATCATCTCCTATATTTTTGCAAACCTGTATGGGATACCTGGACAGAGATTTTACCATGGTGAGGTATGCAATGGGTGCCCCCACCAACTTTTGCAGGCTTACTCCATTGGTGGAAGGCTGGGATTATCAAGTCGAAGCATAAGGAGTCTATTCCATTTACAATGATTTGGACTGTGTGGGATGCTAGAAATCAGCTGGTTTTTTAAAACAAGACTGTGGATTGTCAAGTCAAAGCATAAAATTATTTGGGAGTCTATTCCATTTACAGTGATTTGGACTGTGTGGGATGCTAGAAATCAGCTGGTTTTTGAAAACAAGACTGTGGATTGGATGGAAACTACTGACCTCATTAAAGCAAGGGTGGCTTTTTGGGTGACATCAAACAAGGAAGGGTCTGTATACTCAATGGACGATATCATATTCACGCTTCACTCTATTGTGAAATCAGGATTACTCAGTTGTGTGTGTGTGTGTTTACTGGGTGTGTGTGCTGTGCATCTGGGTGTGTGTGTGTGATAAACTTGGGTGTGTGATTAGCATATGATGGAGCTTACTTGCCTTTGATGCTTGGTGTCTCCTGGTGAACCATCTGCAATTCATGGCGTGAATCATCTCTTTGGTTGCTAAGGTCTGTGCTATCCTTTCCTTATCTCTATATGAGGATATGCTGCTGAAGCAATTTTCGGAAATCTATCGCTTTTGGATTTAGTTTGGTTGTGCTCTGCTCCTATGCCGTTCTTTGGAGTCCATGTTGGTGACTACCTAGCTGCATTTCAATACTGGATTCTTGGCTTGCTTGTTTGGAGTTTGACAGTGTCACTACTCTGCTGAAACTTGGAATCAAGTGCTGCTTCTCAAGATTGGAGAATTCATTATTGGGATTGATAATATGTTTTGTTAGCCTACTTGTCAGTTAGGTTTTAATTGGGCTTGATATATGTAGACTTTGACATGTTTGCTGTTCCCACTTTTCTTTGTGTTTTTCAAGTTGATCTCTTATCAACTTGCGGGATGAGATGCAGATGATTGTCGCGGGGCAAGGTGCCAACTTAGTTGGGATGTTGTCTTTGAGTTGTGATGCTTTCTCTTAGCCTTTTATTTGTACTCTCATTTCCTCTTCTAATAATAAAATTCTTCTTCGCTGTTCAAAAATATAAAGCAAAATCTGATCCAATAATAATTGGAGCTTTGTGCATATTGGCGTGGGAAGAAGGAATACGGAAAGCATGAACTGTAAACGCGGTTCTATTTGATTTCTGGCGGTAAACTTTTGTATAGTTATGGCCGCAAGCTTTTGCTTTCTCATTACCCATACGACATACGTGCTTATGTAGAAACGCACATACGCATCACGCTTTCCCTGTTAATTCCGAAAGCGCAAACTGCAAACATGCTTCGGTTTTACTCATGACCGCAAATTTTTACTCGTGGCCACAAACTTTTGTATTCTGGCTGCAAAATTTCGTTTACCAATTCAGAAACACGAGAATCGCGTTTGTGGAAAGCGTTTATGGAACACGGTTTCGTCGGGCATATAAATATACTTGCTGGTTGTTTGTGTTTCAGTTTACTCGTCTTCTTCTCAGAGAACTTCGCTCGAAGTTGAGGCCTCTCTCTCTCTCTCTCTCTCTCCATACATGTATCCATAACAAAACGCAATCAGTTCGTAGAAAGGAAACCAGGACTCTATCCGAGAAGGAGCAAGTGGAAAATTGATGATCATGGCTCTCATTACACATTCCATCTAGGCACGTAATGTGCGAACCTGATAATTCTAGCCCAAGAAACCAAGGGAGCAGGGTCTCTGAAAGCATTCCAATTATCATGCGAGTTCCAGCCATTACAGTTCAGTTTCATTGAGATAGCACTAAATTTGGCGAAATCAAAGGGAAGGTGATCAAGGTAAGGTGCATAGTACTCAGTTTATATGTGACCAAGCTCCTTTCACTCTACGTAAATCACCTCTGTTTAGCTGATGCAAACACCCTCGTCCTCTTCCTCTATTCACTCCCTCATCTATGCTTGTTCGAAACTCAATGACTTCAAACGAGTCCTGAGTTTGTTTTCAAGACTGCTATATCAAGGCCATGTCCCTGACGCCTTTCTCTTCCCCACAGTCGTCAAGGCATGCACTGCTCTGTCCAACATCAAAGCTGGACGACAGGTTCATGCCATTGCGTCCGTATCTGGGTCCGATTCGGATCCATTTGTTCAGTCATCCTTGGTTCATATGTATGTCAAATGCAGTCAATTAAAAGATGCCCGCAAACTGCTCGATGCAATGTCTGAACCAGATGTGGTTTCTTGGAGTGCTTTAGTCGCCGGGTATGCTCGACTTGGGCATGTAAGCGAGGCAAAGGAGGTCTTTGAGGACATGGAGAATAAAGGGATCGAGCCAAACATAGTTTGTTGTAATGGGTTGATCGCAGGATTCAATCAAAGTGGGTATTATTCAGAATCAGTGTCGATATTTCAAAAGATGCATTCACGAGGTTTAAAGCATAATGGGACTGGTATATCAAGTGTTCTTCCTGCAGTGGGGGATTCAGAGGATTTGATTTTGGGTAATCAAATTCATGGGTATGTGTTCAAGATGGGAACGGTATTGGACAAATGCATTGTTAGCTCCCTAATAGATATGTATGGGAAGTGTGGGTGTAGTTCGCAGATGTCACAAGTGTTTGATGAAATGGAAGCATTGGATGTGGGCGCTTGCAGTGCGCTAGTTAGTGGGCTTTCGAAAAACGGCCTTGTGGATGAGGCATTGATGGTATTTAGGCAATTCAAGGACAAAGGGGTGGATTTGAACGTTGTATCTTGGACGTCAGTGATCGCTGCTTGTTCTCAAAATGGCAAAGACATGGAGGCTTTGGACCTATTCAGAGAGATGCAGATTGCTGGAGTGAAGCCAAACTCAATAACAATCCCTTGCCTTTTACCAGCTTGTGGAAACACTGCAACATTGATACATGGGAAGGCTGCTCATGGTTTCTCTATCAGGAGTGGGATCTCTGATGATGTATACGTGGGCAGTGCATTGATTGACATGTATGCTAAATGTGGAAGGATCAAAACATCTCGTCTTTGTTTTGACAGGATGCCAATGAGAAATTTGGTTAGTTGGAATGCAATATTGGGCGGGTATGCAATGCATGGAAAAGCTAAGGAAGCTATTGAGATCTTTCATTTGATGCAGAGGAGTGGGCAGAAGCCCGACTTGGTTAGTTTCACCGGTATATTATCCGCTTGTAGCCAAAGTGGCTTAACAGAAGAAGGGCAATGCTACTTTAACGATATGTCCAGAGAGCATGGAATTGAACCAGGGGTGGAACATTATACTTGTATGGTGAGCCTTCTTGGTCGTGCTGGGAAGCTAGAAGAGGCCTATTCTATGATCAAGAAAATGCCATTTGAGCCCGATGGTTGTCTTTGGGGAGCTTTACTGAGTTTTTGTAGAGTTCACACTAACATGACATTGGGTGAGATTGCCGCCAAACAATTGTTCAAATTAGAGCCTACAAATCATGTGAACTACATTCTTTTGTCCAACATATATGCTTCTAAAGGCAAATGGCGTGAAGTTAATGAAGTGAGGGATATGATGAGTAAGATAGGTTTGAGAAAGGACCCAGGTTGCAGTTGGATTGAGGTCAAGCCCAAAGCACAAATGCTTTTATCTCAATGACATTTTACATCCTCATATGACCCGCCCACCCGCCTGAATAGAATCAAACCAAATTCCATCGATTATAACATTACGTTGCAGTTGGTGATTGCCCCAGGTTGGTGTGTAGTCAGTCTCCTTTGGTGAAGCAACCCTTCAGATGCTCACCCTGCCCATGTTGTGACATTGAGTTTCTCGACCTTATGATTCGTCATCTCAGTTTCTCAGAGTTGGGGCCTCTCTCTCTCTCTCTCTCTCTCTCTCTCTCTCTCTCTCTCTCTCCATACATTTATACAAGTATCTATCGTTCTTAGTTTAATCGATGGGCACTTCGAACCATAATGAACGGAATCAGTTTGTAGAAAGGAAACGCAGACTCTATCCGAGAGGAAGCAAGAGGAAAATAGGTGATCATGGCTCTCATTACACATTCCACATGAGATACGTCCAACATCCAAGGAAATACCCCAACTCTACAAGATTGACATCCATTCTATGATAGCTCATCCAGGCACGTAATGTGTGAACCTGATAATTCTAGCCCATGGAACCAAGGGAGCAGGGTCTCTGAAAGCATTCCATGCTGACTTAGTAGTGAGCGAGCCAGTAGGGGTGTAAACCCAATTTTCATATTATTTGTTTAAGTTCAGGGAAATTAAATCTCAACGGAAAAAGCAGTAGATAGTACCATACTCATGGCACCAAGATTCAAAATGCCCCGACTCCCTTCACACGGAGAAATCTAAAGTAATATTGCAAACATGGAATGTGTGCTGGTCAATGTAATGTGCCTAACGAACTTTATACAGGACCCTAAGACTTTCATGCATATTTTAGGGTACCTATTAGAAAGTATTAGGAAATCGTGTGCTTCTGTTTCTTTACTTGGCTGCTTCTTGGTCCTCCTTACACTCATTGAATCCTGATCTCCTTTGTCTAGGTACAGAGATTGAGAAATATTTGTGTTGACTTTTCTGAATTAACTCAATGAGTTTAAGGGTGACCATAAGTAAGTAAAAAGCCTTTTCGTAGAGAAATGTTCTATTTTTAATGAATACAAGCGTTAGTGCAAAACAAGCTTTAATAGTTTGTGTTGAAGTCGTGTTTAGAAATAGCATTTTTCTCATAATCTTTTTTGCAGCATTTTCGCTATTTGTATTGGTATAATTTATATCATCGTTCAATTCTATGTTCCAATTATTTTTTTTAATGTTAGCTGACCCAACACTCAAATCATGTGTCCGTACCTGCAGTTCTGCCTCAAACTTTTCTGTCTCAAATTCATGCATTTCCTTTCCAACAAATCCTCTGACAAATGAAGTTTTCTCAAAATTCGAACTTTGAATGGGAAAATGGGTAGCATCCTGTTCTTGCTGAAGTTGAAGCAAGGGCTTCAATTCTTCCACTTGATGTCATGATATAGAGAGCTCAGCATTGTCAATGTGGGTTGTCAAAACATGGAGATTGTTTAAGAAGCAGACACCATAGGTGAAAAGAACAGGAGCCGGGCAAAATAGAAAGAACCAAAAAAAAGAAAAGGTAGTTCCTTTAATAACTAATCCGAAGTTTTTTCCTGTAGCCAACAGAATATTTATATTCCTAATTTGTTTCGGTTCAATAACTTCATGTATGCTGATATGTGTATTCTGTAGGGCCTCGAGAAGAATCTTAGAAGACGAATGTATGGGTGGCTTATTGTATCTTGGAGAATAATACTGAAATCCTGCCCCGGTACAAAGATTTATGCCATTGTGCATATCTCATCTTGTTTTCCAAATAGTTTTCTCGCCATCATTTTCATTCCATTAGCCTTTACAAGTCTTAATACTTAAGTGTTTCTCCTCAAGAGGCTGTTCTGAAAATTTTTCAAAGACCATTGCTATTTGTTTACAAATGCAGATCTTGTACGAAAAGTATCTCAAGTATGAGAAGTCTCTAGGCGATGAAGAGCAGATTGACTGGATTCTGGTGTTTTGTAGAGAAGTTTGTGCTTGATTGGTGGAGAACATTTATTCCATTGGGATTTCTTAAGTGGGAGAACTCTTGGTTAAGCATGATGGGAGAGAAGCAGTTCTGGCTACGTTTGCTGACAGTAAATACACAACCATCAAGAGCCTTGTTTCTCTAGGTTCTACCCAAACAACTGCCCGTTTGGAATGCATCTAGTTTCAGACACATTATAAGACAATAATCAAACCAAATGGACACTGATCATTTGTTGCTGATTATGTTATTGACATCATTTGGATCTTGGTTGTTAAGAATACGAAATAAATTTGGTTATGTTATTTGTAGATGGATACCTTTTGATTTTATTTCCTTTTCCAGCGCAAAAAGATACTCCCTCCGTCCCTTTTTTAGAGTCCGGTATTCCATTTTGGGCTGTCCCTTAATAAATGTCCATTTTGTAAAATTAGTGGATAAAAATTGGTGCATTGTCTATTTTGTCCCTAAAAGTAGATTCTATTTTGAAAAGTTAGTAAATAAAAGTGTAATGATGATGGGTAAGTAGGGAAAGTGAACGAAAAAGTTGATGTGAAAGGTATAATAATGATGTCTTTTTAATAAGTTGGAATTACGAAGCAGGACACTTAAAAAGGGACGGAGGGAGTAGGTCTTTTTTATGCAGGGTATTGTAGATTACTGTCTTTAGGAGAAATGCAGTTCGTCTTTTGTTCAGCACAGAGACGGATCCAGAAATATAGCCTAGTGAGGGCACGTGTTAATTATAATGGCGAAAGTTTATTTTTTTTAGTCAACCACAATAAGATCATACAAAATTAAGTCATGTATTACTAACTACAAAAGTTTATAACGTGTACTTTAAGTTAAATTAGGTAAAAATGTACACAAAATCTCAGACAAAATTTTTAAAGTAGGTTTTAAATAAACATCGACAAATTTTAAAGTAATCGAGCTAGTTTTGTTAACGACTTTATTTTAAAATATTTCTCTAAGAGCATCCGCAATGTAATAATCAAAAATGAATAATCAAAACTTGCCACGTCAGCTTTTGATTATTCATTTAGAGGGTTGCTAAAGTTAGCAATGTGAAGTCTTATATTGTTCATTTTGTACCCATAATCAAAATCAATGGGTCCACTGCCAACTCTTCCTTCCCTCCAAACTTTTACCCTTCATTTCATCTGGAAAAAAATTCCCGCCGGTTTGTCCCTCCAATTATTTCTCTGTCCCCTCCAATTCTTTCATGTCTACTGCCATTCTCGCCTATTTATTCTTCTTTCTTCCATCAATGGAAAATCACCATTCTCAATCATCTCAAACTATGGAATCAAAATAATATCAAAAAAAAAAAAAAACTATGGAATCAGAATCACAATTGTGATAATAATTTGAATAGTTTTTTTGAAAAAAAAGGAGTTTACGGAAAATTTTAGTTTTTCAAAAAGAAAACAAATTTTTTTTTGGTGTAAAAACGGTTTTTGAAAACAGTTTTTTTTTTTATAAAAAAAAACAGTTTTTCAAAATAACAGTTTTTTTAAAACTATTTTTTAAAAAATTTTCTAAAAAAAATAGTTTTTAAAAGTTATATTTTGAAAACATTATTGAGAGAGAGAATGTTTTGTGTAATGATTGGTGTATTTGATTGAGAAAATGTGGGGATCATTAGATTTGATTTTTGGCAAAAAGTTGTTAATTTTGATTATTTAAAGGTCAAAATTTAATGAGTTGCTAAGACATTGCTAAGTTTGGTTATTACAATGTGAGCATTTTTTTTAGCAAACATTGCTAACTTTAACAACCTTTTAGTTTTGATTATTACATTGCGGATGCTCTAAGACGGTTAAATTTAAAGAGAATCAAGAAAGAATAGTTCTAAATAGACAAACAGCTCGTAAAGTATCAAGTATAAATGCACCATAGAATGAAATTCAAGGATAAAACTAATTATATGTGTATTTTCGAGATATATGCAAGTGTGTATGTTTATATATTAGTAACACACTTTCATAATTATGGTAATTTATACAAAATATGAAAAAAAAATATTTTAATTTCAAGCGTGAGCACGTGTCCCCACTTGGGTCCGTCCCTGGTTCAACAACATATTGTGGTCTAAAGCTATGGCCCTATAAAAAAAATTTAAGATTGTCCGCATAAATTTGGGATTGATTAACTTGGGATTGATTGAGTGAGCGTATGACAACAAATAATAGGCTTTTACTCTTCCAAGATTGTCGGTACGACCCCCACCAAAACATCCGTTCTTTTAACCAGAGTTTGAAAAGAACTTTTTCATCTGCTGCAACCAGATCTTGGATCAGAAGATTCTATATAAGATCCGAATAAATGTCTTAGTGATACATTTCCACATTGCAACAGAACGATAGTTTGAATGAACCTGACAGCAAATTCCATCTTCGATTATTCTATGAAAAGCCCAACCGTACCACATATGATATAGGACTCTGTCAATGGACTGAATTAGATCCAGATTCGATTAGCAAAATCTGATCTGATAATCCGTTTGATCGGAAAATTAACCGATCAGATTCGGTACGGTTAAAAATCTGTTTCGACCCCAACTCAAAATTTGGAAAACCCACAAGAGCTATCTACACAGGAGTTTAGGAGGAGCTATTTTGTCTCTTGCGAATTTTTTGTATTAATTAAATTAAAAAAGACAAAAACATGCTAAATTGAATAATTTAGACCGAACGCACCCTTACTCAAGGCCCAAGGGACCAAAATCACCACCCAAAAAGACTTGCAGCAACGTAAGTTCTACAAGCAACAAATTAACTATTGGAATAAGAGTATTTTATATGCACTCGTAAAATATTCTACAAGCACCATGATACGTTGCAAGTTAAAAATTCGACAGGACACAATCGAAAGAGGAAAAAAAGAAAGATGGCTGAGTACGTGTCAGGTCAATAAAACGCCAACAAAGGGCTTTGTTTGATAAATTGCTTCGCAAAAGACCTAATCCCATTCATTTTCCCAGTGAAAGTTGGTCTCGGAGACATTTATAGTGGTCTTACCATCAGGACCAACAAGATCGTATGGCGACTCTTCAGAAAATTCTGTTGGCAATGACTTCCAGTGCAGTTTTGGCTCCCAATCGGCCTCTTTGAGTACTGTCAATATCTCCCTCACCACGATCTTGCTTCCATCCGACGATAAGTGGATCCCATCCCTGAATGACACAAAAATCAGCTTGTCAAACAAAGCACGTATACTAGAGAACGTAGTTTACAGCGCAAGGATAAAAGAAAATCAATTACTTTCTGCAGTAATCGAACGGAAAGCTGAAAATAGGATTGCCAGCATAATCCTAGATTTACAATGTGTCTTGAAATAATGAATGTCGTCAATGCCAGCATCTGGCAAAAATCAAAAGAAACTAAGATACAGCGATATGACAAGATGACGCTCGTCATTTCATGAGATCCACTGGAACCAAAAGAAACTCTATGCCAACAACGATTACATGGCAATGTGAAGTGATGACGCTTGTTATTTCTTGAGATTCACGGGGAAGAATCTCTTTTGAATTTCAATCAGAAGCAACTCTTGAGAAGTAAGCTAAGCCAGTATTCCGGTGAAGCATGTTCTCAGTGACACGCAAGTATTCTAACTTTGAGTCATCTTGCCAAAGATATTAGATGTTTGAGCAATTACTCAGTGTTTGGTTCAATGGAATGAAGCTGGAGTGGAATCGTGTTTCGCCTGGAATCCTCATTAAGTCATTATGATGTTTAGTTCGCTAAGAAAGTGATAGAATCTCCAATACGGTAATACCATTACCAATGGAATCATCATTCACCAACTAACATAAATGGCCATTCCGTGAGGCCAAGCCGCCATTCCATTCCTTTCAAAAACCAGATATAGTTTCCACCTCATGCTGATTTGGTAGGCGTGCACTGAGCACTAATCAGAGAGTGTCATGTGTATATTCTCTAGAGGGCATCTAAAGAAGTGCATCCAATGCATACACACCATTTTAGCATAGGTAATTCCCCCTACCACATCAAAATGATCACTAAGTTTAGGTAAATCCATCTTACGTGTCATCTAGCGGATACTAAAGGCAGCATAAAGGTTGCTCAATGAGAAAAGGTAGGATCCAGTCACACAAAGACAAGAATTGTTTACGTGAAAGTTTAACTTACGTAAAGCATGCTGTCAACCAATCATCCCTTGTCTGAATTGCTGTCCATAGATTCACTGACTTGACATCCATCTCTTGGCACATCTCTACTAGTGCTTCTGCATATATTCTGCAGGCCTCGTTTGTTCGACCCAACTTGTCAAATTTATTACTGGTTTTTCAACGTGCATACAAAAAACAGGTCCCGTGTTAGAACTGAAAAACTCCAGGATATCAAGAAAAGAAACTCGAAACAATACAAAAGCACCCTGTAAATTCGCGGATATTTGCCTCATTCACTGGAGGAGCACCCAGAAAGATTACGCGCGTCTTCTCCGAAAGGCTCTGCTAACAAAAAAAGCATTCTGTTAGACTATACAACAAATACAGTTGAGTATAGCTCGAGGGTGGCCCATAAAAAACAGTCCTAAATTCATACCACAAGAAATTGATCAAACACTACTCCAAATTAGTACACGCGGCAATGCTAAACAAACTTCCATCTAAGTTTGAACTCCAAATGATTTGTCAGACCTTTCTCCTTTCATTTCAGCACACACAACATACCACTCCGTTGCTTAGCAAAAAAAAATCATACTACTCCATTTGCAATATTCAGTTGGCTTACGGAAATCAATAGGGAAAAAATTTCTTTGTCTACTTGTTATTCATTGATGGCATGTTACTCATGATAGATCAAACAGTATAAATGATATATACAGAATCGATGCGATTTAGCCTCTTCTTCACATGGTAACGTTATCAGGTATCGTGTTTGTGAAATATAGCTGCAAAATAGTATCCTCTCCAACAAAATTACCTTGAGATGAATAGCAATTTTCCTCATGTTCTCAATATATTCTGGAAGAGGCACGTGAGGGCCCAGGCCGCTTGGGTTAGGACGCATTGAATCATTACCACCAAGATAGACTATCACCAGAGAAGGCTGTACAGCTGCATTCTAAAATGACATTATTTACAAAACATCAGCATCAAAGTGGTAGTAATTGGGTCAAGCAAGGATGCTTAACAGTCAATGGTAAATTATACAATAAAAATAAATCAGCTTGAGCCAACAAGCAGGAGCGGAACTATTGTTGGGCAAGGGGGGTCCTTTGACCCCACTGAATGAAAAATTTATCTGGAGAGGAATGACATTTTGGGGTATTTATATAAATTTGCCCCCTAGAATATGTATCCCAAACATTTTGCCCTTATACACCAACCAAATTACAAGTGTTGCCATTTTCACTTTCACTTTTTCCAGCCACTTTTTCCTCCCCCTCTCTCTCTCTCTCACTTTCCCCTTTTCCTGGTTTTCCAACCACTTTTCCCCTCTCTCTCCCTCGGAGCAGATCCAGAGGCGGACGCATGTGAGGGCAAAGGGAGTCATGTGACCCCACTGCCCTCCAAACTACCTCATGATGGTAATACATATTTGGGGCATTTTAGTAAATTTGCCCCAAGTACTACAACAATAATTCAATTCTTGCCCTCACCAAATCCTCAGATCACCCAATCAGTCTCTCTTTCTCTGAAAAAGTTTCTGAATAATTTGACTTTTGAGTCTCTTGTTCGAGAAATTATTCGTTGCCCTAAGGGCAATACGTGAACTTAGCCAGGTGGTGCCTCTCACCAATAAAAATTCGCTCCACTGACACACGATTCTTCTATTTCCGGACATAGCTTTCTCTCAAAAATCAAGTGTTCCAAATTACAATCCGTTTGGATGGGTGAGAAGATTTTATTTTATTTATCATTTAATTCTAAAGGGTCATAAATCATAATCAAATTTTGAATATAGGGCTCTCATTGATTAGCCCTAAAAAAATCGTAAAATCAAATATCTTTTAGGACTAACCAACGAGAGCCTTAAATTAAAATTTAATTATGACCCTTTAGAATTAAATGATCAGAAAAATAAAATCTTCTCACTCATTCAAACGGATTGAAATTTAGAACACTTAATTTTTCAACCTGTAGTTTATATATTAAAAAATATGGTTAAAAAATTAAGTGTTTCAAATTTCAATTCGTTTGAACCGATAGAAAGATTTTAGTTTTCTGATCATTTTATCCTAAATGGTCATAATTAAATTTTGACTATAGGGCTCTCGTTGATTAATCCTAAGAAAATTGTAGAATCAAATATCTCTTAAAACTAATCAACGAGAGTCCTACAGTCAAAATTTAATTATGACCCTTTAGAATTAAATGATCAGAAAAATAAAATCTTCCCACCCATTGAAACGGATTGAAATTTTAATGGGTTAGTTGTTAGCGGTAATAACAGGGGTCGATCACAACAAAGTGGGACGGAAGGAGTGTAAAATTTGGCCCCCAGTGCCATGAATTTCTGGGTCCGCCACTGCCAACAAGAAAACCAACTAAGGAACTAGCTTCTCTGCGACTAAGTTATTCACCAACAGCTCAATGAGCAAGAGAACAAATAAAAGAAATCTAAAAAACATACTATATACCTTGGGAAAAACTTGATCAAGGACTTGAAGAGCACGCCTAGAATTCCAACCCGCATATCCTCGCAGAAAAATATCTGCCTACACCAGTTGAAGCAAAAATCAGTAGTACTATCGATACAGGGAATCGATTATTAAAATTTCAGTGTAGCTAAACTAGAAGAAAAAACTAAGATCAGATCTTTATCAATTAATTGCTCCTATGTGCCAAAGTTGGTAAACTTGATACAATTCAAAAATAAAATACATATCAACCAACAGAAACGGACTGTATACACATGATATCAAATTCTTAGCGAACGCAAACATGGTTACTATGTGGATATATAGAAAAGTCAAAAGAGAAAATTTCAGCATAGCAAAGATGGAGTCACATATCCAATCTTTTACTCTCCTTTTCCAACCACCCTATACTCTCCAAAATTCTACTAATCTATCTCGACTTGTGGACATATAAATCACTTGTTTTTTAAACTCAAAGTGTCTAGTTTTCTTTCAAAAAAAAAAAAAAAAAGAGTCTCCGGTTCAGCTTACGCGCAACTCGACACAATCAAAAGCACCAATCCCACGCTCCACTAGTAGGGCTTGGAGCAAAGTCTTGCATGACTGACCACACAAAATTAACAACACCTAGAAAGTTCCGAACCTGAGAGCAAACCCTCAGCCCCTTTGGATGGGGGGTTTTCAAGAGAAAAGAAAAAGAAATTGGGAGAAAGAGCATTATCTCCCATGTTTGGATGGCCAAAGAGGTGAGGAAGGGTGAGAGTGAAAGAATCAAGAGCCCCTTAATGAGCCATTTTTGTTTCTCACCAAAAGTGGTGGGATTTGGAGAGAAAGAGAAATGGGAAGTACCAAATAAGACGATGAGAAAGCCTAATCCTTTCTTTTCTTTTCTCATCAGTAAATGAAACCACAACCCTTTCTCTTCTTTTCTCACCTAGGTGGCCAAAGGAGCTGGCAGCTCTCAAACCCTAGGGGTTCATATGAATCCCCAGTTGGCAATTTTAGGAAAAACCAAGTGACCAAAACCAGGGGGTAATGTCAGTCTGGCGTAGCACTCCTACCATTTATAACATAAGATAATAATTCTGAACTAAATTAATTCCCAAGGTACGCAATTTCCTCCAAAGCTTCCATTTTTTTAACCTTGCACGAGTAACTCAACGCCAACAATACTAAGGAAAATTAATTTATAAACGAAAAAAATAAAAAAAAATTCAGTGCATTTTTTTGAACCCAGAGGGAAGCGAACCCTCTGGACTACATGTCTACATGTGTAGCCGTCCCTGCTAAAATCGAAGAGTGCCCGTTCATACCAAGTACCATGGGCGGAGAGACATTGGTACAAGTGGGGTCAGGTGACCCCACTGCCTTCCAACTTTCACAGGGAATAGGTACTAGTTTACACCCAAATAATGTTTGGTTGCCCCCACTTTGAAAATCTAATTTCCCCCAGCCTATTCATTGTTTTGGTACTTAGAAAACTTACGGTGGCAAATAGGAAAACATCATGCATGGTGTACACGAAAAGTGAGATCAATAGGAAAGAAATGAGATATTGGAGTTGTGTGCTTTATTGTTTACTGGATTTTATGATAGAAACTCTCTCCCTCTCCCTTTGCTCTATTAGGATTATGGGTTTTGTTGTTTTCTAGGTTTTTTAATTGTGTATACGGAAAGATATTTTTTAGAAAATTAATTTTTAAACTCCTCTTTTGTTCAAGTACACTCTATTTTTTTGTCTTTGTTCACATAGAATCGCAAAATTAACCTTCATGCATTCTTTCTTTCAAAATACAGAGAGATATGCATCGTTTTCAAAATGCGAAAAGTGGTTGGGATCAATTATAAAGCAAAGCTACATTGATTAAGGCTGCGTTTTTCCTTTTTTCTAAACCGACTAAACGGGTTAAAGCCATTAAAAATATCAATTTTGGGACATTAAAAATATCAATTTTGGGACAAGTCATTTTTCTCACTTACATCCACTAAAACTCCATTCAACAAAAATTAATGTGTCTAAACTCTAAAGTCCTTAAAGTCTTTAAGCTACCGACACTATTTGATTACCTCGTTAACCTAATTATTTCGTTAAATTAGTGAAACACACAAAGGTTGAAGTTTCGGCCCCACAAGTTAAAATTCCTGGCTCCGCCCCTGCCAGGAACGTACCCGATCAGAGATAGTCTCCACATCATCTGTGCAAACCGACAGTCAAAGAAAAAATGCGGAAACGTTCGCTATCCTCTCCACACACAGGACACAACAACTCTTGAGTGATTTTCCGGTGAAACAAATTTTCCTTAATCTGCACTATACCATGAATACTTTTATGAGATTTATTTCAGCAACTGAGATACAGTAACTCAGATAAACAAGGTACAGATGTGTGGAACCCCACCACCAGCAAAACCCACTCACATGAGTCATATTGTCCAAAAACAGAAGTGAAATGACATAAGGGGGCTGAAACAAAAGATCTACAGAACCCAGAAAACAAACAAGAACAGGCATCGAATTGAAACCCTCCACTATCTTGTCAAGATATGTGAAACCCAATTGGGTTTCAAGAAAGAAACAACTGAAGTACAAGGAAAAAGAACAAGAGGGGACGAGGATCGGTAGAGTTTTGTACCTTTCGAGAATAGATATCGGCGAGAATAGCACCCCATCCTTCATCACTGTAACTGAACTGCACTATCGATGAACCGAACAGAACGAATTGTGGCCGCGATGGTCCCACCATTCTCTCTCTCCTCTCTCTCTCTCTCTCAACTCTCTGGGAAGAACACAGTTTGACAGCCCCCTCTGTATATGTGGCGTTTTAAGGGAAAGGCATATGGTAAAGTCTTGGTGTTAAAATGGAATACAAAACATCACTTTTCGCAGAAAATATTATTAATTTTTCCGGACAAATTAAGTAAAGACTATACTTTATCTGTTTGAAAAGTGTACAAATCAAATGAGAGATGGTGTGCATGTATTTACTATTTTCTATAGCTTCGTGGCGCACAACTTGACTGTTTCAAAATAAAAATTTCATCAAACTAGTTAAAAGACAAAGCAAACTTCATACGAACGGAATGATCAAAAAAAAAAACTTCATGCGAACGGGCCCCATAAAAATTGATATCACTTGAGAGATTTTTTACATTAGACAAAAAGAGGGACCGATCTCATAAATTTTAGGTCTTAATCACCACGCTATTTTTTTTTGTCATACACTAGAAGCATTTACACTACTTAAATCCCTTCTCCACCCATAAACAGATGTATCATCTTCCTAGTTGACTTGTAATGATCCTAAATTTTAGAAAACATTAAATGTTTGTTGTCGCGCTTCGATTTTTGCCGGCCATCGCTATCCTTTGTAGGACAAAGAGGCGACGCTTTTTGAAATTATGACTTTTAAATGCAACGAAGTGTTAGTGTCGAATTTAATAGTATGTGACTTGGACTATTTGATTGAGTTCCCATTTCAGAACACCTTTTTAAAAAATAAGTACTTATTTCATATTTTCAAACTCAAAAATAGTATAAATGAAAAATAATTTTTCAATTTTTTTTCCCACCGTATTGAAGATCTCAATGAGATCTATCAAACAAAATCTATATTGATAGAAAAATTATTTATATAAATACATGATTTTTGAGCTTGAAATTGCTTTCTTAAAAAATAAATACTTATTTTTCTTTCTGGAACAGAGGCCGGGAGAGTAAGAATAAAGGAGTTACTCTAATTGAAGGAAGGAGTAGGTCACACCACCACCTCGGAGCTTCCATTACCGCTGCCACCCTCCACTTTTTTCTTCGCTGAATACCCGTCGCGCTAAATCTTAAAGAGAGGTAGGTTTAATTGTACCCCTAGTGCCCCTTATAATATTTTAGTGTAATAATAAAAATATCACTCCGCTTGGTTTAACTTTTTAAGAGTAATTTTTAACCTTCATAATTTTCAATAAATCTTTCTCTGTATCTCTCTACTCATTACCACTCAACTCTCAAATATAACTTTCTAAGATGTAAACCAAACAAAGTCGATGTTCCCGGAAAAATAATTGAACTAACCAAACCTGGCGGCCAGGCCTTCAAAACTCACGTTCATGTGCTCACTCAAACCTTGTGGCCACGACTACACACTCGAAACCTTGCGGTTCTCACTCAAACTCGCGGCCACGTATTCGAACAACGCGTCTATTCAGTCAAACCTTGCGGACCCGCTGCAGGGTCGGATCTGCCTACTAACTGGCTTAAACAAAACGGGTTTCGGGTAAAACCCAAGTACAGTTTGCAGGGTGCCACTGTATTCTCCTAATTTCGAGCACAGTCGCAGAGAGGCATAGCCATGGATTTTGCTCTCTTCTCCCCATCTTCTCTTTTCGATGACAACGATGGTAGCTCGCTCGCTCTCTCTCTCTCTCTCTCTCTCTCTCTCTCTCTCTATGGGTGTGTATATCCTATATATGTATATGAAGAACTTGTACACGGTCTTGTTTGCAGATGACGAAACGGCAAAGACTCACGAAAGCTACGAGGGGAGAAGTCACCAATTTCCTGGAATGGTTAGTGTAGTTGCGTTTTTTGAAAGTGGGTATTTAGTATCTTTTCCTATCTTAGACCGCTGGGTGATTATATTTGCTCTTTCCTTGGAATGATCTGTTGCTTCGTTATTCGCTAGTGGTTAGTGTTTGGATTGTTGTGGATTTCAAATGCAGGGATTGTGTTATGTTTGAACAACTGTATAAGATGTTTAGCTATAGTTAGCTTGTGAAAGTAGATTTGAAGACGGATTAGATGAAGAAAAGTTGTATTTTCTTTCTATCTTTATTGCAAATAACTTGGTACGTGTGATTTTAAATTCATAATGATAAAGCTCCCAAACTCAACATCGAAATGCATATTTAAGTTGCCAAATGTAAATTTGAGCTATTCTCAATGTTTGCCATTGTTAAATCCCTTCATTGATATCCATGTCTATCCAAATCAAGCCTTATTGCATCACATGCTTGTTTCTTTAGCGAAATGGTGGTTTCTGGGTATTGATCCATGCTTAGTGTGTTGTAACACCAGGTTCTTTACATCTGTATGTATGTGTCATTTGCAGGAGTTGCTCATTCGAGAATTCTCTTTCCATGAGCTGAATGCTAATTTGCTTTGGCCAGGGACATTTTCATTTGCAGAATGGTTGGTTCAGCAGAGGTCATGGGTAGAAGGGCGCCGCACCATTGAATTGGGCAGGCATGTCCATTTTCATGTACTCAATGCTTCTTTGTTAGTATTATTTGAGTTGCAGCCTTTGGATTGCCTCAATTTTTTGTATTTTATCTTTCCAAGTGTTAAGTTTGACGAATTTGAACCTCAAATGGTTGATAACTAAAGTGGAAGCTACTCACCTTTGGAATTATGACCTGAAACAAGAGATAATCGTGGAATACTTAGATTCATATGAAAGTGAAGAAAGTGGCTAGTGCCTTTGTCGAGCCAACTATGTTTTTCTTGCACTTATTAGTCCTTTTTCCTATGCTATGTTATTTCTCATCCTACTAACCTTCTTTTGGGTTGGGAGTTTGAGTTTGAGGACAAGTACTTCGTGCATTTAGTGCTGAAGGTTATGTCTGTACGGCTGTACCCAATCTACGTCTCCCTGGCCTTTATTAAGGGGTACAAACTGGGTGTACTTTTCGTATGTTGTTTTGTATCCTTACTTGCAAACATGTCTCAGAGTGTTCAAAATTGATATGTGTAGTTACTGAATTTTCCTATTTGTTTGAGTATTTTCATGCCTTGATTGTATTCGTGACGTTTCTTCTTCTATTCGGTGCCAGTGGAACCGGAGCTTTGGCCATTTTCCTGAGAAAATCTTTCCAACTTGACATCACTACATCAGATTATGATGATCAAGAAATTGCAGAGAACATAGCTCATAATTGTAGAGCTAATGGCATTTCTCCTGTCCTTCCTCACGTGAAGCGTTAGTCCTTCCTTCTGTAACCCCATTAAACATTATGGCTCTTGATTTGTCTAGAACTGTAAGGAAGACAAACAGTAAAACCTTTCCCAAGGATAAGATTTGGAGCTTTTGAGTGTTGACCTTCGTTCTCGAGATATTATGAGTTCCAGTGACACAAGTGATGGAATGAATATGTGACCTGATATCTGTTGTAGATCTCTCATCTGTGTCTGTTTAATTGTTCACTTGTTGATACAATTTAAGCATTTTTGTGTTTTCAGATTCGTGGGGGGATGCCTTTCCATCTGCCGAGCCCGATTGGGATCTGGTTATTGCTAGCGATATATTGTTGTGTAAGTGCCTAATCTAAAATTGGCTGAGCAGATTTAACAATACTGTACTACAAATATGTGGTCCGACTTTGACTTAATGTCGAAGTATGTCTGAGATACATATAATTGTCAAGTTCTTGTGAATCAAAAAACAATAAAGGGTACACAGAGTCTGGAGTAGGCTAGCACAGGAATGAGCTGTAATTTAGGATTGACCTCATGCATATCAGTTCATGTCATTAGCATGCTAAATCATGTTATTATAACTACATGCTTGCTCCATTAGGGGTCTTGAAGTTGAAGTCTTATACAATCAGTTGGGTTGCAAATGAAAAGAAATCGTCAGCAGTTTGTTGATTTATCATCTGTTGTTTACCTTCCGTAAAATGATTGATATAGGCTCCAAGACTGGAATGAAAATTATTAAGGACATCTTTCCCTTTAAAACCAGTTTTCTTTGGTTTTTCAATATAGTTTTACTTCTTCATCTATTCCCTAAACTTGAAGGAGCAGGCAAATGGTGTCGGACAGCCTGATTCTTTTCCGAAGCCAGTAACTGATTTCCTTAAATTGAGTATTCTTAATAATTGAAATCGCAACTAGCTTGTAAGTTACAACTCTTGCATTCTCTTTTTTCTCAGATTCCACTCATAACTTTTCTCCATTCCTTCAACTTTGTGGCCTGTAGATGTGAAGCAGTATGCTAATCTAATAAAGACGCTGTCCTTTCTCCTCAAGTCTTACAAGCCTAAAGCTAATGAAGCAGATTCCAAGATGATTAGTGAACAGAATGGAGGTACATGCTTGCTGATTCTATTAAGCTTCGACAAAGCACAGAACAGTTTTCTGTACCGGATTATATGTATACTTTTTTCGCAACAGATAAGTGCTTGGGACTGCCCTATCCAGCATTTCTAATGAGTTGGAGACGCAGAATTGGAAAGGAGGACGAGTCACTTTTCTTCAATGGGTGTGAGAATGCAGGTCTTGAAGTACAACATTTAGGTTCCCGTGTGTATTGCATTAAGCCTGGAGCAACTGCCAAGGGAACAACCTGAACCTCAGTTGTTCTCATTTGAGAGACTGCGGTTCAACTCGTACTCTCTTGAATGATAGTTGATCCATACTCCTACTTTAATTTGCTTCCTGCAATACCCGTCCCATACCAGAAGTCGACATGGGTGAATGATAAATGATGTGGGCTAATACTAGTAGCTTTGGCTCAAGTATTTTTCTTGTGTTGTCTAGTTGTAACAAGTTAGGGGTTTTTAAACTTTCCCAAGAGCCGGCATCACAGACGCTGAGAATTTACTTATGTACTTCCATTTGTATCCTTTTTAAGTTTTTGAGCTTTTGGATGCCCCTGCCTGCCTAGTTACTTTGATTGGTGTAGTTGGAATCCAACGTTTACCTTGATTCATTCTAATTTGCTAGGTGAAATTACTTTGATAGAACAGAAATCGTCACCGCTTTGAAATAAATCGCCGCTATTTTGAAGCCATTGACTAAAAAATGAGAGATTAGGCAACAAAAGCTATCTTGGTGCTTCTTGCCTGGTGCAATCTTCTGTGTTGTAAACGAGCTGAGCCGAGCCAAGCTCTGATGAGCCAAAAACTCGAGCTCGAGCTCGGCTCGATTCTTAACAAGCTGAGCTAAGCCATTTACTAAACGAGCCTCTTAATTGAGCTGAGCCACTCTTAACGAGCCAAGCTTTGGTCGAACAAGTCGAGCCGAGCTCGGCTCTTTTACTGAACGGGTTGAAAACTCAAGCTCAAGGAGCCGAGCCGAGCCTTAACGAGCCAAGCTCGCGTGTTGCTCGGTTCGTTTACCGCTCTACTTCTATGGAACCCAATATGACGATCGCAGCTACACAAGCATAAGAAAAGGGCGTTGGGGGTGCTGGTTACTTCATCATGTAAGCAGAAGTTCATGCGGCGCGAATCTAGAAGTTCATGCGGGCTCAAGCCAGCTTTGGGCTTTGACCTGGATGACATTCAGTAGCATGTTCCAAAGCTTAAAGAAAGTGTCTTCAGATACGTCTCGAAATTAACACGTTGCATCCAATTTTCACATAATATCATCGCATCATCATATTTTATCCGTTATTTTCGCAAAATCGGATTGGACGTTAACCGTCCCAAAATATTAGTAGTAATCGAATATTGATAAATGCACACTCGGCAAATGTATTTATATCGAAACAATTGAATCCCGAACCAACTAGTGCACACCAATTAAGTTTTCGAGAAAACAAGTGTGTGCTATAAAATTATAATTATCGATATCTGATTGACGGAGAAACAATCAATATTGTCAACGAATTTTAAAAATGAATAATGCCAATCATCCAAATCCACCACCGGGGACCTCAGAAATGTATGATCTACAGGAGTTGGGCAATGGCGGACCCGAGGGTCCAAATCAAACGATTCCGTAAATCGTGGAGAATCGCAAGGGCCATACATCAGTCGCCAAGTTGACACAGAACACATGCCCTTCTCTTTCTCCTTCCATTCTTTGTTTTTCTAGACAGTAACCGGGATAACTAATGCGTATCTAAAGTGATTTCCTTCTAAGCCCGGTCAAAGACCGACCATGTATGTCAGATTAAGAAGAAATTTTTTTATGTATCTTCGGTATACAAGGGGGTTAGTATCCCCTTTGGAGAGTTTTTAATCTTTTGATCACATTTGGATGATTAGTTCCGTTCATTTTATAAAGTTCAACGAGAACTTTAATTATATCAAAAATTGTGTTCATCGGACTTTATTAAATATATAATCGTCACATGTGAAAATTGAAAAAAACTAAAATTGGGTCAAAAACAAAAAACACACTACATTGAAACCCAATTTTGATTTTTTTTTTTGCATTTTTGATTAAACTATCTGGAGGGGATACCAACCCCCTTCACACCAAGGATACCTAAAAGTTTCTCGACAGAAATTCATAAAAAATTATATCTTGCGGTCTTACTACTTTCCTTCCTTTCATTTTTGTGTTTTTCAAATGGGCCGTCAGCGAGTTAACGCGCATCTCAACTATTTTAACCTTTTTTTTTTGACATCTCAACTAAATTTCAATATGATTAAAGACAGATCATGCAAGTTAGACTAAGAAATTCATAAAAAATTAAAGAATCAACCCAAACAATTGTGCAGGAATAAATAAATCAAATTTTCTTCAATTCTTCTTCTTGGAACATGCTCTTGCAACAAATTTGGAATGCAAGGATAAAGTTCAATAACCACCACTTGATCTTCTCCTCAATCATGTTACAAAAGAAAAAAGAAAACCCTAGAATTCCACCAACCGCATCATCTCACCCATTCATTTGTAGTGTATTATTAGGATTAGGACTAAAATCCACACCGGAAGAGATAGAGACAGTGCCCCCACGATCTTTGTACGTGTGGCTCTGTCAACAGTCTCACATGCTGAAGTAGATGGACGAAGCTTCGACGAAACCGGCGGGTTTGGCGCTGATATGCAATCAGTGAGTGTGGGGTGGTGGACAAGGCCGTCCGTTCGTGAGGGGGGGCGGTGAACTGCTTGATAAGGACGGATGCCTATCTCGGTTTCTTGGAGTGAAGCTTTTTGGAAGGTTTCGGTCATTGTACTTGATGGGTACAAGAACAAAATCAGTGACGGTAATGAAACAGAAGAGGTGTATTTATGCCGAACAAGAAAATTTACGTGTATGCTATGCAATGCAGGTACATGCCAAGAAACATATATTTTATATTATTTCCTTCCAATTATTACTTGGAATCAAATCTTCTACATCGAAATTCTCTGTATTTTCAGCCATTGGATTGTACAAAAATTTTAGGACAAAAAAAAATCGCACAATCTAACGACCTAAAACATAATGGTATAGGGGTACATCAATTTCTCGGTAAAGAGGATCTCGGGTGTTACTACCTGGCTCGGGTGCTGAACTAATCGAGGGACTCGAATTTGTTCAAGCTTAGTTTGAAAACTCAAATGAGAAATATTTATTTTGATCTCCGACGAGTTTTAATAAAGCCAATCGCGAACTGGGTTTGGGTACCTTAGGCTTTTTAGCTGGTGAAAGCTTATTGAACTGAGTTGAAGTGTTTGAGCTAAAAACATAATCGAGCTTCAAAACTGTGTTTGAAAATGGCTTTCAAGGTGTGGCGTTTGAATAGCTTGGTTCATTAACCATGTGTAACGAACCACATGCTGTAGGAGGGAAAATTAGGGTGAAACATGCGAATATTATGTAAAAGATCACATTATAAGTCGATGGACATTGTAAAAAAGTGTATTCATATTGACTTCGGAGTGAAAGCTTCTCTGTTGTTTCAATCCAATTCATCTTCCAGTAGGAAGCATGAACTTATTCCTTTGACTAATTCATGAGAAAAATTTCGACTGTATGTAAAATTTCGGTAAAGAAAACAGAAGATTTCGAAACCAAATCGAATGAAGTTTATACCCATAACCATGGCAATTAAAAGTGACTATCCTTTGAATTTTTCGAAGGCTAAGACCAAGGGATTGGAGCCGTGACACTCGGGGGGAAAACCTCTAAATTTTCCACAGATATAAGGGACGGTGCAATGCTTAGAAAAAGTTTGATTGATGGACTGAACCGAGCGAAAGAATTGTATGCCTTGGAATGGATGAATGATGATACGAGATGAGCACAAAACGAACTATTCTTTCCCCATTTACTACTATGAAAAACAATTTGTTTTGCAAAAATTCTTAGAGCATTTGCAATTTGGATACGTAATTTATAGGTCACGGTGGCCAGCTTTGGGTTTTGGATTAAGACCCACAACACAACCTGGGGAGAAGCTTCCTTAATTTGGCTAGCTCAAATGTACTTTGTACCTAACATCTCATAGCTTGGTTGTATATGGTGCTTCTTAGACCTGACCATCAAATCTTCTTGTTATTCTACATATTATCAGTATAATATCTACAAGAATTGATGTCCATTGAGAATTTGCCTTCAGATATGGTTACCATGGAGGCTTGTCCTTTTTGAGTCTAAATATGTTTACCAGCCAACACCTCAAGTATCCAGTTTGTATTCTTTCGAGTCTCGAAATTTCGAGGAAGCTTCAGAACCAGAGTACAATTTTCCGTACTCCGTACAAGTTCC
>BPLS01031468.1:0-51190 GCA_019656275.1 Rhododendron kiyosumense
TGCTTTTGTTAAATAAATGTACATAGATTTTTGTATTATTTTGAAATTTAAATTTTTGTATAAGGATAAATTGGGGCCTAAAAGTTTGTAAAATTCAGTGTATTTTAAGTATAATGCTTCCGAAATTCCTTGAAAAATCGGGGCGTTACAGCTATGATCTATCCAGGCGATTTGTGTAGGAACTTTGATTGAGCCCCCAATTAATGGGAGTGTTATGATCAATTCATGTTCAGGAAATTCATGCAGGAACTTTGATTGAGCCCCCAATTAATGGACTATGAGATTGATCCCCTGAATTCACGCATCTTCCCTGGTTAATTACAACCCTCCAAGGACTTGATTCCAAGGAAGATGGACCAAATAAATGTAAATCATGTACACTTGATTTCAAGGACTCTCAAGTAAAGTCAAGTGTCTTCTATATGTAGTAAAGTTGAAAATACTAGTAATTATTTTAAGGAGGGATTAGGTTGAAACGTGTGGTTCTCAAGGAGAGCTGTCTCCAAAATCTATATTGAATCTCCTTTAAAAATCCAAGTACCACTGCATTATTTGAACAATGAGCTTTAATTTGACTTCTTCTTCTTCTTTTTTTTTAATTGGCCTTCATTCTAATCCTTATAGGTTTTTTTTTGTCAATCATAAGACCAAACCAATTCATTAATATCCGTCATATGGCATCTATAGCTAATTTAATTATAGAGTAAGCCATACAACGGCAACTGATAACCATCTAAACATCTAAACAAAGGAACATAAAAACAACCTTACTAGGTTAAGGCTCCGTTCCAGAACTTGAATAAGTTCTTATTTTTTGTTCAATAATAAGACTTGTTCCACAAAATAAAAAGTAAGTACTTATTTTTTGGTCAAGGCAACTTCAAGCTTAAAAATTATGTGTTTATACAAATAATTTTTCTATTAATACGAATCTTATTTGATAGATCTCATTGAGATCTTTAATGTGGTGAAAAAAAAAATTAAAAAATTATTTTTCATTTACGTTATTTTTGAGTTTGAAAATATGAAATAAACTGCTTATTTGGGTTTTCTGGAACAACCCTTCTTATTTTTCTTTGAGAAATTCCAAAATAAGTACTTATTTTTTAAGAAGGTTTCTGGAACGGAACCTAATCATGCTAATCTAGCTCAAGGAAAATATCTGATCTTTTTCTTCAATTATGTGTACATGTTTTGTCTTTTCATTTGTCATGTGAAACCTGTCCAAATCAATAATCTTAAACATGAGGATCCACGTACCAGTATCAAAGAATTTGTCATGATTACATGATTGTACTCCTATTAACATACCACGATAATGATGAAATTGACAGATTGGCCTAGAGCAAAGGAAGGTGGGGCTGGCCAAAGATATGACAATTTCATAGAGCTAGTGGTTTAGCTCTTAAAAATTATTTTGAAGGGCTTGAGTAGTTTGTGGGAAATCCTGAAGGGCTGCCATCAGTACACTATTGGTACCCATTGCGTTAACGAAAATTCTAATCGCAAGAAAGATTTACAGAAAATCATGCAAGAAAAATGTGTTTGGGCCGCCCTGCTATCCTTTCGAATAGCAAGGCTCGTGGGTTAATTGGTACTACTTGTTGATGCCAAAATTTGGATAGCCAATACAAGTTGTCTTCAAAGAGTTCCTGCAAGAAGTCCTCTGATTGGGGGTGTTCCCGTTCGTGGACCTTCCAATAAGAGGATGAAAATCAGGGTTGAGGTGGAAAACATAGTACGTACATGTAAATGTCCTTTCCAATAATATTTATAGGCCCTCGTCCCAGCATGGAGGTGCTCCATGCGACAAGATTGTGGGGAGAGTGTAATGGTTGTCAACGAGTGGGGCCGTTCATTGAAAGTGGAGGTCGACGTGTTTTCCCATATCTAAGGTAACCAAAGAGTAGAGGATCATTAAAGAGGAAGTTATTGTTAGGAACATGTGTGAAAGATTGAGTCCCATATCGGATAAATAGAAAAAGAGTTGAACTTTAATATACAATTGGATGACTCATCACTTACAAGGCTTAGCCTTTTAAGTGAATATGGGTCATTTAATGTATATTGGGTTCAGGTGATATGGTGTAGACTCTGTGGATACTCCCCAATGGATTGGGCCTGCGCGCACACAGAAGACCTCAGGCGGATCAGACTCCCAATAAGTGGTATCAGAGCCGATGGCTGAAGATCTTTGGGCGGACTCAAATCGATTTGGTGGACTTGCACGGAGACTCTCGGTGGAGTGAGAAAAATCTAAGGTGGCTCTCGATGGAGCAAGGATACAGGCGGAGCGCTGCATGGAGGCTCTCGATGGAGTTAAGGGGTTGGCTCTGGATCGAGTTGGTGCGGTGAAGTTATTGTTAGGACCATGAGGGACACCACACACACAAATACACAATGATTTCAGAGAAAAACTCCATTTGATTATATATTCACACAATATACAATAAAGATGAAAAAACTCTCCAGGAACCACATGCCAGTTCCTCTCCGGGAGGCCACAACCCGGCCTCCCACGCTCCCCTCACCCTCTCCCTCACATTATGTCACACACATAAATCTCAAATACGCCGCGGTATTTATAGAGTATCAAGACTTGACCTCTAAGGGTTCCTACTGCCTTGTAATTCCTTTTCCTACTCGGACTAGGAAATACACCAAGAAGGAAACTCTTCCATAGTAATATCGCCAAGTATGAAACTCCTCCAACTTGCCATAGGATTTGATTCTCTAACCAAAACCAACACGCGAATAATTACCAAGCACCCCCTCGATAAATTATCACATGTGGGTGAGACCTAACAATCACCCCCTCGCCCATGTGGGATGATTTTGCACCCCCTCACCTAGGTGCACCGGAGTGTTCGCATCCTCGCAGGACACGATCCATGATTCCATCTCTCCTTAAGGTAAACACAACCCAGTGCTCAAAACTCGTCTTCGGTCATTCACGACCTCGGGCTTTTTAAAACAGCCTCTCTGCCCATCGCCAACTCTGCTCGCTGCGATCGAATGGCTCCCGAGCCATATTGGGTGACAAAACACGAGAATTGTGAGCAACTTTTTTTTCAGAAATCGAATCCGTGGTTTTTTCGGTGATCCTCTTCTTCAACTCCGCTTTGATACCAATTGTTAGGACCCTGAGTGACACCACACACACAAACACACAATGATTTCAAAGAAAAACTCCCTTTGATTATATATTCACACAATATATAATAAAGATGAAAAAACTCTCCAGGAACCACACGCCGGTTCCTCTCCGGGAGGCCACAACCCGGCCTCCCACGCTCGCCTCACCCTCTCCCTCACATTATGTCACACACATAAATCTCAAATACGCCTCGGTATTTATAGAGTATCGAGCCTTGACCTCTAAGTCTTCCTACTGCCTTGTAATTCCTTTTCCTACTCGGACTAGGAAATACACCAAGAAGGAAATTCTTCCATATCGCCAAATATGAAACTTTTCCAACTTGCCACAGGATTTGATTCTCTAACCAAAACCAACACACGAATAATTACCAAGCATCCCCTCGATAAATTATCACACGTGGGTGAAACCTAACAGTTATAACTCCTCATGATCTAACGAACGTGGAGAGCTTCTACCATGGGATCGTGAGTATAATCTTTGCCGACCAGGGATTATCCCAGCCGAGCGACATTTCTCTGGCTGAGCAGACTAGCTAGTCTGAGCAGTAATTAGGGGCACGTGTCAATTCATGGGTGCTCGGATAATAGAGTATAAAAGTATACCCATCACTACTCAAAGTCGAGTCGAATTTATATATCTGATTTTCTTGGACTTGTGTACCTAGACTTTTGGCGCTTAACGAAATGAATATTTTTCATTCCAACGTATTCCAATCATACGAATGAGCTAAATCCTTATCTAGGAAAAAATGGGAACGATAATATTCCAAAAATGTAACAATCAAAGGCAAACCACGAAGTAGGTGTAAGTATAAAAGTAGGGACACAAGTCCATGTGCATAAAATGGCCAAACCCACCAGGATAACTAGCACAATCAATCACACAAACGACCAAATCCTAGTGATTGAAAAAATAACCATAATTGCCGGACCCCTTAAGATTGTATCGCAACACGTGGCATTTTTTAATCTTATAAATATGCTTGATTGTACGTTATGATTGAAGCAATAATTTTAAAACCACACCCGAACACACACACTTAACGCTCACATGAGCAGTGAGTTCCGCACACACTAAATGCACTTCTAATTAGTGAGTGCGAAACCCACTTCTCATGTAAGTGTAGGTGTGCGTTCAGATGCAGTGCTAGCAAAAAAGGCGTTGGGCAGTTCTACGGTTGATCATTGGGATGGGAATCTCACCAGAACTGAACTGCACGAATTAGGAAGGTTTTTATTCAACTTTTTCCCTGTGGGTTTGGCTTTTCATTTTTATATTAGAAAAATCCGTGAGTTTCGGTTCGGATTCGGTTTTGTACAATATCAGAAAGTCTATTGACACAGCAGATTGTGCACAGATTTTTATGTGGGACCTACTACGGGTCCCACACAAGTAATTCGAGCCATTCATTATGTTTAAAATATTTTTTCAAGGGCCTCGGTGAAAAATCAACTCAATCTGATATCTATAAGTATTTGATCTAATCGTCTAACTTTTCATTTGCTTTTTTAGAGAATGAAAAGTTAGACGATTAAATCAAGTACTTTAGGTATCAGATTGAGCTGATTTTTCGTGAAGGCCGTTGAAAAAATGTTTTAAACATAATTAACGGCGCGGATCACTTGTATGAGACCCGTAGTGAGCCCCACATAAAAATCTGTGCACAGATTGCTGTGCCAGTAGACTAGTTCCGCACCGAACCCAAGCTCAAATTAACTTGGATCATCATATTATGTAAATGTCCTCACACACATAAATATACACAAATACATATGTACACCCACACACGACATATGCCCTCGTGTATACGTACACAGTTACACAAACACTGTCATGTATATATATACACACACATACAATATAAAATTTATCTAATTTTTTTGTCTTTATTAAAAAAAATTAGGTTCCGATCATAATTTTATACTTTTTAGATTCCTCTCGTCATGACGTAGCAAAAAAAAAATTGACGAAAAATTAACAAATGCGAAAGAAATTTGAATAAAGACAAAATTAGGCTGCATAACCTCAAAGCGCAAATTAAAAATGAGGCATTTTTATTGAACTATTATAGCTCCTGAAATTAAAAAATTTTAGAAAATCTAAAGCGGCCGCAACACAAGCTTTAACTCAAAATCGGCTCTAATTGGGTTCACGTTTGACAGGTTTGGCCCGCTGTCGTCCCCTAGTAGGCTGATTGAACAAATGGAATATTGGAATCCTTGTCGATTCCGATAACAATAATCTGCCAGCACACACAAGATAAAAGCATTTATTTCCTTGCTTTGGAATAAACAGATCATTTTGCTTAAAAAAAAAATGATCACGTGCACAAACTCGACAAATCTCCAAAATGTTTTTGATTTGCTTGCCCAATCAATCCCATTTCGTGATTGACTGACAAACTCGACAAATCCAAGCAAAATCAATAATTCAGATTACACTCGTTGGTTGTAAATTATTCGATGCTCCCGGAATATATGAATAGTATACATTCTCATTTTACATAATATGTGAGAGCCACACAGAGGACATATGTAATCCCACACGTCGTTATGTAAAAGGAAAGAATATAGAGTATTAAATAATGGGATTACTCCTCATAAGGTTAGACACCTTTTGGCACGGTAGGCGTCCCTTGTCAGCCGAGTACACTAGCACAGACTCTCCCGTTTGAGAAAAGCTATAAAAGTGGCTTGCATTGCAACTTATAACACGTAGAATGTTATGGGTAAGGTGGGATATAAATTTGTTACATCACAAGTTAGGCAAAAGTTAATTATTCAAAAGCGAAAACCGAAAAACATTTATGAAATTGTTTTTGGTCCGTACTCAAAAGCATAACTGTTCTAAACAATTTGACACAAATTCTGATATAGTTAAATTAATAACCTCAATTAGAGCCTGTTCTATAACGGGTTTAATAACTTATTTTTTGTTCAATAATAAGGCTTGTTGCATAAAATAAGGAGTAAGTACTTATTTTTTGGTTAAGACAACTTCAAGCTCAAAAATCATGTGTTTACGCAAATAATTTTTCTCAATATGAATCTTGTTTAATAGATCTCATTGAGATCTTTAATACGGTTCAAAAAAAATTGAAAAATTATTTTTCATTTACGTTATTTTTGAGTTTGAAAATGTGAAATAAGCTGTTTATTTGAATTTTGTGGAACAACCCTTCTTATTTTTCTTTGAAAAGTTTCAAAATAAGTACTTATTTTTTAATAAGGTTTTTAGAACGGAGCCTAAATGCTCCGGCACACTGCCTACTATACAGGAGGTGGGTCTTTGTTCTACTAATACTTAGAAAAATGGAAAACAAAAAAAACAAAAAAAAGAAAAAGAGAAAACAAGAAAAACACGAATTTCTCTTTTCCGAAAAAAAGAAACACTCTGATGGGTGACTTTTATCTAACGTGCTTTTGAATTTTTAGACAATTTTAGACAAAATGAATATGAGATTTGATGTATTTGTCATACTCCAATATGTGGGAAATTATCTCCGAATTATGGATAAGAAAATTCCAAAAAGTAAGCATCAAACGATCAGGCCAATGTTGAATTCGTTCGTAGGTTATAAGTAGTAGTGGACCAATTTTGGACATCACTCTCATCCCCCTAAATAAGCCACCATGTGTATGGTTGGACCATTATACTGATGGTACCTAACATGGACATTACCAAGGAACTAGTACAATCACATGAATCACACGCTATCATGTGGAGACCTAAATGCCCATAATAACCTTGGTGATAAACAATCAGTGGCGGAGTCGGAATTTAAATAGAGTTCGATTAATGAGAGTTCACTAGCTAGTAATATTGTTGCATGTTGTACGAATAAAAATGTTAAAGCGTAAAGTTAGGCTTTGTGTAGGAAGCAGGTCCAAGCAGGTCGGCTCAGGAGGATGCTCCGGGAGGTTCAGACTCTGGTTTCTGAGTTCTCCTTGGTGCAGGTCACTTTTTGCTATGGGGAGGCTAACGGAGTTGCTGATTTGTTATCTAAAAATGCAGCAGTTACTCAGGGTGTTTTTGATTTTCATCTTGCTGCTCCCGATTTTTTGTTCTGAACTTCGTGTCATGATCAAAGAGGAACATTAGTTCCACGTTTTGTAAAAATCTATCACTCTTGTACTCCTTTTAATCTAATATAACCTCTGTTGTTGGCTTAAAAAAATAAAAAAAGCTAGGCTTTGTCTTGGATTTTATGTTCTGTTAAAAATACTAAAGGCTTGGTTCAAGTATCTCTTGGACTTTAAATGAAATTTATTGAGATATTTTTTTATGATCCCAACCGTTAATTTTTGAATCCCTATTTTCTCATAATTTGCTTAAAAATCAAGTAATTCGAATACGATGCACACTTAATCAGCTTCTCTAAGTGTAAAATACTGTAAATTTTATTTTCGGAATTGTGCTTAAGTAATGATTATTATATGGCAGTATGAGTCAGAATTCATGTGGTGGCCGACAACGATTGTGGATGACCTTAAGCCGACAAACGGAGAAGCAGAGTTTACTTTTATTTTATAGTAAAAATACTAAGGGCTAGGAGTTTATTATATACTGGTGTTTGCCCGTACCTATGACACTATGCATCCCGGTAGTGCCATAGGTATGGGCATATTTGTAATATTTTTTTATTTTTTTATGTCAACACCAGAAGCCGAGCAGTGAGTAAAAAGAATCGATGACATTTTTGTAATATATTTGTAAGAGTATGAGTGTTTTCTTAAGAGAGTTGAAAAGCACACATCAACCCTTAGATCAAATGAATCTCAGTCTTTTTTCAACTTGTATATGTGTGGTTTCCACACCTTTGTGTTTTATTAAGTAGAATATTATCTGATGGAGAATGATCTTTTATATTGATTGACGAAAAAAAAAAAGAAATTAGATGAACTTAGCCAAAGACCCTATAAAGAGCATGTACACCAATGAAAATGTAAAAATACTGATCAACAGTGCACTTTTTTCATTTTACCTACTCACATTTCTCTTAACACTACAACAATACTATCTATTTTACCTAACTCCAATTAAAAAAAATATTTTTCCCTTATTTTTTTATTATCTTTGTTGTTTAAAGAGAGGAGAAAGGAGGGAGGAGAGAGAGAAAGAAATAATAAAAAAAGAAAGGAGTATGAATATTGCATAGGTAAAAATAGAGAACAACTATTCATAAATGCATTTTAGCTCCTTTTTAAGCTCATCTGGGGTAGACTATTTTTTTATGTTTCTCTTAAGTAAAATAGCAATAAATGTATTTAAGCTCATCTAGTGTACTTGCTCACAGAGTCAGCTCCATTTTGCAATAATGGCAATTTTATGACAATTAATAGATCACGGGCATGGTTATAAGCCCAACTATGGCTATTGACGGGTTGGTAACGATTCGCTACCGTTTTCTGTGTGAGGCCCACCTCAAATCAGCCATATATAATCCAAAGACGTTTATTTTGTAATTTTGATGTAAGTGATATTCTCAACAAACTCTAACCGATTCCGTCATCACTTAAGTGGGCCAATAAAGCCCATAAAAGGTTTCAACTGGATTGTCCAGATGATGAAATTTCGAAGTGACTAGTTAAATGGAAGTTGAGAATCCTAGACCTGGCACATGTTTTACCTCCCATTCAAATGTTGAAATTTATCATTTACACCTTATGAATCTCATTTACACCTCATTCATGAGTTTTGGTCCATGTTTGACATGGATGGATCAGCACTTCAAAGGGATCTCTGGGGACTCTAGGCCCATTGTAGGATTTGTAGTTTCAGAGCACATTTTTTCTGGGTTCTTCTTGAAATGGCTTCATAGAGCAAGACCCGATTAGAAATGACTTGAATTACTGATTGTATCATAAAAGACCCTTATGGCCATGTCATCGACACCCGAGGAAGATGAAACCTCTAAACTCTTTGCTTGGATAGACGCAATAAATCTGAATCACCCGATTTTCTCTATTCTAACTCGGTTTTCTTTTTTTTTTCCCAGTTGGAAGATACCAACCCTATTAGGGTCCACAATGTTCACTACAAGTTACAGTGCATATGTGTGAAGTCAAGGTTTTGACAATTAATGGTCCAAGTACGTACTCGTCTCGAAACTACACAAAACTTAGGAGTTCAAATCCTCTGTAATCGTATTCCTCTGTACGTCTGTTCCCCGGACATTTCCGGCTGTTAGATCAAGTTGGGAATTTTGAGGAATATGCACCAAGGAGAAAACTAGGTCCAGCTTTAGTCGATCAAGGAGCCTTCTTTTTTCTTTTGTGGAGGTGAACTACAAAAGAGCCTTCGTTGCCATCCTTCGTTTTTTTTTAAATCAGAAGGAAATGATTCATGTTAGATAAAACTCATCGTCACTTACGACGGATTCCAACGGTACTTATAAAGGATTCTATCCAAAATAAAATGATAAAAATATAGTAAACAACAAAGCATCAAAAGTAAGAGGGCTATCTCCTCCGACTAGACATGAGCCTCCTTAGATCACTGGATAAAGGCTTACATGCTGGCTGGCTTAATAGCTTTACTACTGATGGTGAAAGGGCGAAAAGTTGGGCTAGTTGCTGGAAAGGGAAAGAAAAAGGATCATTTGGAGAGAGAGAGAGAGAGAGAGAGAGAGAGAGAGAGAGAGAATTCCTCTTTTCCATCTGTTGAAGCAATGCTTTTGTGATACAAGACACTTGATTGCAAGATCACAAAAGACATTTGGGAAGGATTTGTATCCTAAAAGCATGTTTGAGTATCATGAGGGAAGCAATACTAGTTCAAAGGACCGGTAGAAATCTGTGAAGTTTCTTTAAAATGCTGGGAACAGCTGCCCATGCTAAACTAAGGAAGGAGCCTTCATCGTTTTCTTGTCGTATTATTTGTTGTACTTTCTATTTCCCTTTAAACCCTTCAGAAGCCATTATGCAACAGATTGAGTACATTTTCCAATTGGTAGCATAATTTGGTAGGGAAAATAGAAGAAATAACATTTCCACAGTATTGTCAATTTATGCCATTGCGACACTAGCATGTCAATCGTTCTGACTTTGGCATTGCTATTTGGGCAACAACCAATCTAGACCGGAGCAGACCCCGCTCACCCGGGACAGCACCAACCCCCAGTTGACATTCTAGATGCTCTAAAGTTTGAAAGAATGTGTTATCCCATTTTGAATCATAAGGATATACCTATACCTGTAGTCCTGTACCACTACTATTTTTTGAGGCAGCAAAAAATTACAGACCATACAATTGGCTTTTCTTTATCCAGGTTATCCACAAATTTTTGGGGAAGATTCTCCACATAAAAGGCAAACAGATTCAAATAAAAAAGTACAGAACTTTTGACTATTTAATCAAAGGTATATGCCAGAAATATTTACAACCACAAATAACCATTTTTGCCTGAAATTACATCACACATTCACACTTTCTTTCTGGCACCTAATCCAAACAATAGAAGCAACAATACCCACTTGAAAAATTACAATAAGAACTCAGGAAGCACATCCCAAGTATCCTGAAACAGGGTTGAGCGGATAAACAAGAAAGTAGAAAGAAAACAAGGAAAGAAACTTGCGGATCAAAAAAAAAGGATTTACGTAGCAAACAATATCAAGATCCTGGGAATATTCATCTCTTTGGCTGAGTAATTTCTTAGTGTATCTATCGGCCCTAATTGCCCATATTCACCTGCAATGATCCATCTTTCATCAATTTCAAACTCAGATTCTTGTACCGCTCCCGTGAATATTGCCTTGATGCTTTTCTCCAATCTGTGCCGGCCTTCATCATCGTAGCAAACTCCTCGTAACTTATACGTCCATCCTGCAAACACAAGAAACAGAATTAGGAATTGAACCAAACATTAAAAAATTTCCCACATCAAATGGAATCCATATAATATGCTAAAGCGGCAAGATCTCAAGCAGTGGAGGCTTCTGATTTTCCTACATTTTCTTTACCTTCCCATGCTGTCCAGAAATCCAAAGCATAGCATAAAAATCACTATGATATAACTTGACGTCTAATATCCTAACTTCTACTGTAATCCATGCTAAACCGGAAATCCAAAGTGATCACAAACAAAAACTAATACAACTAATACGGACCTTGTCTGTGTCCACATCCTGCATGATGGCATTGATGACTTCTTCATTGTTAGTCTCAACTTCATCAACCAAGGCATCCGTTAGTTCCTCAATCTCTATATACCCACTTTGGTTTTTATCGAAGAATTCAAAGGCCTTGTGAAGGTGATCCTCGTTGCCCATCTTTCTGAGGTGAACAGAAATAGCCACAAACTCTCCATAGTCTAAATGTCCGTCCTTGTCTACATCACCCTATAAAATCAACATGAATAAATTCAGTGAAATGAAGAATCTACAATATATTACCAGAAGAATTGACTTCCAGTGTCTAAATAGTATGTTAACCACAGTTAGCAGCGGCCTTATGGGAATTGGTGGCTACCCCTTCATCAATAAGGTCTGTACGTCGGTACAGTTTCACATTAGACTGCCCAAGACCATGGCATATGGAGCCTCAGTCACAATTACAGTGGATTCTTCTAACATACTTCTAGACAATATGTAAATGCCTGGCCTGAATTAGAAAACTCTTCCACCTATTTTCTCATACAAATGGAGGAAGGTACTCACAGCTTCCATAAGAATCAGGAGATCTGAATCAGGAATCTGCTGGCCAAACTTCTGCAACCCAACTCTTAGCTCATCAATGTTGATCTTCCCTCTGTTGCTAGTATCCATCAATTGAAATCCCTCCTTTAACCCAGCTGCTTCCTCCACTGACAGATGCTCAGCAATCACCTGTTAATTGCCAAAGTATTTTCAGTACTGAAATGCATTTGCAGAACTGTGTACACACTAAGACTGATTGACGCTGACAAACAATCTTGAACAGCAAAGTAACCAACTCTAGGAGATATCTGCTTATTCGATTCAAGCACTGAAATATTACCTTAAGAGCTCGTTTCTTAAGTTTGTTCATCACAGAAAATTGCTTGAGCCTTGCTCTCACGGTTTCACCTAAAGAAACATTTGGAGCCTTTTTGGCATTTTGTAACCAAGGATGATCTGAAATTGAACAAGTGAGTCATGGTTTAGGTTTTTAAGAAAATAATACCCGGCAATTTTTATTAAGGATTACTTATTCTGCTATGCATTGTTTACATAGAAAAAATCCACACGCTACCTAGCACTTGCTGAGCAGTAAGCCGACGCTGAGGATCAGGGTCAAGCATCTTCTTTACAAGGTCTTTTGCATTGTCTGAAACTTTGGGCCATGGATCCCTCTTAAAATCTACAACGGAACGAATGATTGCTTGAGCAACTCCTTGTTCAGTCTCTGCACAGTTAAAAGAATAGGTTTTTAAACAACAAAGGAAACCAGAACAATTCCTCTAATGTTTCATATAACGGCGTACTGCAGCATAAACATTCATGCAGCTAACATAAATAGATTCATAATGTTATGGAAAATTCCAGTGGTCATTCAAACAAAGTGTAGGGGTGTCTCTGATTCTAACACTGATAATATTAGCAACACTTGGGAAAAGTATAAATCCTCTTTTCCCCAATATGTCCTCAAGCAATCCCATGGGGCAAAAAGGAATATACCAATCAAAAGGAAGACCACTGCATGGAAAACACTTAAAAGAAGGAACACACTTCATTGCTTTGAACTACAGCGATATATGTGTAATTTTGTCACACGACTTTTATAAAAAGGAACTCTACAATTTTCCAATTTTGCACATGAAGGCTGCAAGGAAAATGTATTTTTAAGGCTACAACCTCGAAAATGAAAAATAGTAGTCAAATATTTTGAAAACAAAGACTGACCTGCCCAAAAAGGAGGGACACCACAAAGTAAGATATAAAGGATTACTCCAGCGCTCCAGACATCTACTTCTGGACCGTAATTCCGTTTTAGCACTTCAGGAGCCATGTAATAAGGACTTCCCACAATTTCATCAAATCTCTGACCTGTTCCAAATTCAACAAATTCAGCCATCATAAATGAAGATTAACTATGAAGTCTATGATGGTCAACAACCAAATGAAAGAAGTGAACAGGTATCGAAAGACATTACCAGGTTTAAAAAATACTGACAGCCCAAAATCAATTGCCTTTAGGGCAGCCGTTTCCTTCTTATTTGCAAACAAGAAGTTCTCAGGTTTGAGATCCCGATGCATGACCCCATGCTTGTGACACATCTGCAACACAACAAAAGGACTATAATTGCATTTCTAGAAGCATGTCCAAAAGTTAAATCTTTCGAGGAATAGTAGAAGGAAAATGGAAACAATCTTTTCTGAAGCAAGTAGAAAAACTGGAAACAGCCAATAGAACAGTTGACTTCACTGAGACCAAAGCAATGCCATGAATAAAGCCCAAACCAAACAGCAAAAGGAAAACTAAAGACAATGAAGCAAAACCTATCAAAAGGAGTTAGCTACAATAGAATTGGAATTTGGAAAAGGTTGCATATTTTGCAACAAGGCCACAATTAACTGACTTTTCACAATCTATCATGGGAGATAGGAGTTTTGGCATAGAACTAAGACATGCTAAACTTTTGAGGTTACCCAAAATCAGCTGATAAGTAATTTTCATATGGGTAAACTGAAAAGCAAAAAAGAAATTTACATCAACTAGGACTTGAATTCCCTCCATTCCAACAACTAACCCATAGAAGCTGGCAACACAATGTACCATCTTAGTAACCAAGGTCATCGGCAGAAAACAACTGAAACGAAATCAAAACTTCCAACATTGGCTGCAGACAGACGTGAACTTTTTGGGTTCTCAGTAAGGCCTTCTATTGAATTCCCCTTTGCACATAAACAGACATATCTACTTAGGTGTGTATATTATCTCCAAGCTTATAATCATATAGAACTAACCATGATACTCCAGTTGCAAATATGGAAACATACATCAAATAAGAAAAATTTAGGAAAATAGAATGCATATCGTAGCAATAATACCAAAACAAATACTGATTCCCATATAGACCAGAGTGATGAAAGATCTAGGCCGTCCAAAATCAATAACATGACATCAATATCTAAAGAAAGATCTTTTACCTGAATAACTTCAACAATCGTACGAGTAACAAAAGCAGCCGCCCTTTCGGTGTAATGCCCCCGTGCAACGATCCGATCGAACAGTTCCCCTCCCTCACAAAGCTCCATCACCAAGTGAACTGCATTATCATCCTCATAAGTGTCCTTCAAGGTCACGATATTTGGGTGCGTCGGCAAACGCTTCATGATCTCAACCTCTCTCCTCACATCCTCTATATCCACTCTAGTCCTCAGCTTATTCTTCGATATTGATTTACATGCAAACACATCCCCAGAAGATCTATCAGTACACAAGTACGTGATCCCGAATTCGCCCCGGCCCAGCTCACGGCCCAGCTCGTAGGTCTGCTCAATTTCATGGCCAGTTGGTTCGTCCAATACATAGGTTTTGTATCCAACATTTCCAACTGGACGGCTCCCTATATAGTCAATAGCAAATGGATTTGGTTTCTTTTTGCCCTTTTTCTTGTCTGAATCAAAAGATGGTGACACACAACAATTACCCATCAATCAAAACCTTCGAAATTCTCAACTTTCTTTGTTTGATGAATTTTCTTCCCAGATCAAAATCTGAACTACCAAACCCTTATCTTTTTGACTATCAAATAGATGAAGATGTATCAAGCCCTAATCTTTTTTCCCAAGAAAACATAGAAATCAAGGAAAACAAAACCTGGGTTTTCTTCCAAATCAAAACTTGAGGTTTGACACACCAACCTTGAACTCTCAGATCTTTGGAACCCAATTGTAAATCTCGATGAGAGAGAGAGAGGCACGATTGCAAGATGTAGACTTCAGGCTGTCAATTGAGGATATTGGCTACACAATGAAATGTGGGGAGGTTAAGAGGAGATTTTAAGGGAGGAAAAGAGAAGGGTTTGGGGAAGGGGATGAGAGGAGGAATTTAAGCGTGTGAATCTCATCATGTAGACCACGGAGAGAGAGAGAGAGAGATGTGCAGAAAGGTCAAACCAATTCGTGGAGACATCCCTCCTCTTCATTCTCTCTCCTCCAGAGAGAGATAGAGAGAGAGAGAGAGAAAGAGAGACTTGTTCAATATGTTTTCTTGTCTTGTTGTTTACCAAAAAATCAAAAATGGGTTTCCAAAACATTGCTAAGGAAAGTGGTTTTACGACAAAAGCCCTCTGCATAAAATTGACAAAAATTAAGATGGGAGGTAGGAAAACGAAGAAACACAAGCCCACTCTTGAATCATGTGATTTGTTATAAAAAAGGAGAGTTTGGTGAAGTAATTTCTTTCTATGACTTTTTGGCACTTCTTTTGTTCGTGTACGAGTAGTTGAACTAGACGTGTGATTTCGCGAGATTTCGCTTCACGCGTTCATGTATCACTAACTTAAATCCAGCACTTAAAACTGAATCAATTAAGTAATAAGTGATTCAGTAGGTTTAATAACGACATTTTACATTGCTTAACAAATTAAGTGATACGTTGTTCAAAAAAAAAAACAAATTAAGTAATACTTGAAATGTAGGCTAAAAAGTTGAAAAAAAATTAAGGAAAATGATGGCTAATTATTTGTTTTGATAATTAATACCCGCAAAGGATATTTTCAGTATTAACAAATGTTCTTAACTTGTTCTTGGCGGGTATTAATTATCAAAATACGTCATGGGCCGTCATTTTTCGAAAAAATTAAATAGCTTTGAGTTACTTAATTTTGACTGAATTTTTGTGTACTTGTATTTAATCGCCATACCACCACCACCACCACCACTACGCCACCACCATCACTCCCCTATCATTCCATCACCACCACCACCATTACCACACTGCCACTACCACTACCACACCGTTGTCGCCGCCGCCGCCACCACAATACCACCATTACACAACTATCACTCCACCGGCACCACTCACTGTCACCATTACACCACCACTCACTGCCACCGTTACATTACTATCACTCCACCACCATCATTACACTATTATCGCTAGCACTTCACCACCACTCCATCACCACCACCACTACAATCACCATTCCTCCATTATTATAAGTACATTGTGACTAAATTAAGAGAGAATCAGAATTAAATTAATTTATCATTTTTTTAATTCAGTACTTAATATATTTATCAAACAGCTTTTCAACTTAAAAAATTCAACTTTCAGTATTTAATTTTTCAGCATTTAGTTTCAGTTTTCAATTTTATCAAACAGACCCTAAGTATCCACATTACGTCGTTACTAATTCAGTAGGACGTCTATGGTGCACATTAGCATACGATATGCGTCCCTAATATTTCATTGAGGGGTCAAGCTCCCATTCAGTCACCCCTTATCGTCTAGTCCTGGCCAGTTGGCCATTTTTTGGCGAACGACGATTTTGTTCGATAATCGAAACATGTTGTAGATCTTGTCGAGACGCACAATCATGTCAAAAATCTTGTCCATCGGATATCGTTTACTACATGATCATAATCAGTTTATTTTGGAAAAAAATACATACCCACATCGGATTGAAACCTCTCATTCATTTGTCCAAAATATATGTGTTCCGATTGTGTACTAAACGATATCCAATGCACATGATTTTTGGCATGGTTGTGTGTCTCAACAAGTTCTACAATATGAATGGATCCAATTATTCAACAAAATCATCTCCTCCGGAAAATGGCTGACTAGTATTAGATGGTAAGGGTGACTGGATGGGAGCTTGGCCTTCATTGAGAGGCATAACATTTATCACTGAGACATAATATTTATCATTTAGAGGCATAACATTTTTCTAACACAGGCGTAACATATATAATTTGTACCAGGTGTGTATTAGAGTTTTTCCCAGTAAAATTGTGTACATTTACTTCTTAATAATGTGACCAGTGAAACACGACAGTGTAGCACCTGCTTCATCCTAGGAATTGAACTCCATGTTCAACCCGAAATGCCCTTACGGATCTTGAAAGCTAAAATCACAAAAATCGCAAAGCAAACAAAAAAACAGTCCACTATAATCAAAGAATTAATGGAGTACAAGTCTTCTCTCTTCTCTCTAAGAACAATTTTATCTTGCCTCCTCACTGTTTTTCCTAAAACTCTCTTAACATTAATTACTGTTGGACCTCTTTTTCACAATCTCTCTTAAAATCAATTGGTGTTAAGAAATGTCTTAATTAAGTCTTTTTATGGCCTTCGACATCGTACCCGCAAGTCTGTTTTTAGAGCGGTCCCAGAGAATAACATTGTGTAACCAGTGGCGATGCCACATAGTAAGCAACGGTTCAGGCAACTCCATGGAGGGAAAAAAAATTACTATTACTGTACTAATTTTTTTTCTAAATTAATAAATGACCCTATTACAATTTGATGATGACACCACACTAAATTATTTTTCCACTTGAATCCAACCCTTTCCTCGTCAAAGTTAAAACTTAAAGCACCACCCATTACAATTTGATGACCACACTAGACTATTTTTTCACTTAAAAACTCACCCCCTCCTTGGAGAAACATTATTTGGTGGTCTAACACCCCTAAATACCACACATTTTCGTGGAATCCACCGATAAGTGTATGGATCCCGTGAAAATGTGTGGTGTTGATAAGTGTTGGGCCCGAGACCATTGAAAATTACTCCTCTTTGTAACCCTTAGTAAAAATTAAAACACCTCATAGAATAAAACGAAAATGTAAAATAAGTACTTGATGTTATCGACAAACAAACTAGTATCATGCAATATTTCAAAATGAGGAACCCGTTGAATTCAACTGTAGAAGTTTTTTAGTGTATTTTGTTTTTGGGTGAAACTAAAAGTCAGATTATTAGAACATACCTTTTGATATCTTTTATTGTTTTAGTTGAAATGTTTGTTGAGTTTTTGATTTGTTTTTTTTTTTTGTCAAAATTAGATTATTTGTTGTCATTACTATTGAATTTTTTATTTATAATTGGTAAGAGAATATGTGCTTATAAATGACCCCATAGTTTCAAAATCCTAGAGTCACCACTGTGTGTAACCAAATCTATAGAGGTACTCTGGGCTCAACAATCTCTCCCTCATGATGAAGCTCCTACGACTCGAATTCATAACTTTCTGGCTCTGATACCATTTGAAAATGGGCGCATGTTGCATAAATATCGACCTATTAGGTCATAAAACGGCACCGACGCCAAAATAAAAGTCCAGAACTCATATCTTTCATCTCGTAACACTTTTGGCGGCTAGGATTTGGGCACCTCGAAGACTAGTGAAAGTTTTTCAATACCTATGCTCTAAAGAATCATCTTCGAGGAATTCAACACATTCAATCTCTACGTAAAGCTATTTCGTGGAGTTTGAAAGGTGATTCGTTTGGAAGGCTTGAAGATTTAAGATTCAGCGATCATACAGAGGTACGATGAAAGTGAATTTGACAAGTAGGTCTTAGGATTCATGGTGATGATACGCGAACACTGAGTAATAACTACTATTGTAATCATACAATGATATTAGTGCATGATTCATTCCTATGATTTTTTCCCGTTTAGATTTTCTACGTATATGGTGCTATTCTATTTATTGTTTTTCGTTGTGTGATTGGGTTAATATATCGCTTGTGGGTTGATTATTGAAAAAATTCGAAACATAGCAAATCTATAAATCTAGGCACGCTAGGGTTTTTTCAATTACAATACAAAGCACACATATTGCGACACTTTGTGCTGTGTGAGCCTCACCCCCACACCCCCGAACGACTATCACCGAAAGTTGTCTGCATCCCAACACTTCATTACCTAGGTCAGTTTGAACATTCTTTACTTTCTTATTCTTCGCCATCTAAACTTTACTATGTACCCGGGCGGTCTAATTAATAAGAAAGTAGAAAATAAAAACAACGATTAATCTTTAACTATTAAGCATGGGAATATTAATTAACTTTTATCTGCATGCTGTCAAAAGGGGAAGAAAAATAAAAGAACTTATCACAAGGAAATGGATCTTTTTTGGTCCTCATTTTGCACCAGACCAGCTGAAAATAGACTTGAATTCGACAAGAACTTACTTTTAAATTGATGGTTCACGTATGAAGGGCATTTTTGCTATTTTACATAAGGAGAAAAAGATAATGCAAGAGAACAAAATGGAATGCGAAAATTATTTTATTTAGTAACAATTTTGGTCCGTAATTAAGTAGTTCTTTTTTGTGCCTTACAATGAGATAAAGTAGTAAAAGAAAGATTAGACTTAATTACTTAAACTGATTTTACACAAGGTTTGGACTAATCATTCTACATTGACCAAATGGTACTTGCTTCATCATAAAAGGAGTATAATGATTTTTGTCATTTGCTCTCTTTTTTATAATTAATTTACACTACCCTCTTTCATTTGTATATTTTTTGGTGAAAAAAGAAGTGCCTATAATAGAAAGGGGAGTTAAAAAAATTCCTTAAAAGAAAAGAAAAACATGTGTTTACTGTGATAGCCCTCTTTCTCATTATCATGCAGGGTCATCATTTTAGCCACCAATATTTGTGTCCAAGTCTCATTCCACTTTCTTAATCAATAATTCCGGGGAGGAAGTGTAAGGGGGACAAAAGATGAGGGTTGAAACCCCACTGTCCACCTGGTGGACTCATATGAAAAGTCGATTTTTGAGATTTTATTTTAGATATTTTTAAAAATATTTGGATAAAAGTCAATTTTTTTGGATTTTTTATTTCTTCCGTCGAAATAAATCAATAATCCATAAAAGTTAGGTACAAAAATTAACAAATACAAAAAAAAATTAAATAAAAACAAAACAAGAAAAAATCCCGGAAAAAGTACAGAGAACAAGGCCTTTTATTAGAAGCATGCGTCAAAGAAACCTCTTTTTTTCTTTTTTTTCTTTTTTATAGGAAAAGAAACCTCTTTGACACTTTTGGGAAAGAACTAATAAGGTCATTATTGTAATTGGACTCACAAGAATTTCGAAGTACACGTGGCACGCGTAACTTGGGGGAGATCAGTTTGGCCGTGTCTACCAAAGGCGACCTTCTAGAAGCCCACCATAGAGACCCTTTATAGTGTGAAGTAGTCAAAATCGGCCCCACTTGTTATTTTTAATGCATTTATACCCCTGAGATCTCGCACTCCTGGTTTTACCCGTATTCATTTTTAAATGATTTTTCCCCAACGAACTTTTTAAATACTCCATTTTAAATGTGTGATAAAAGGGAGAAAAAGAAGGGTTAGATGCTGATCAAAGGACACGAAAACTCTTTCGTACATTGTCTGATAAAGCAGCATAAAATTTAATTTTCTTCGGTATTAAACTTGCTTTTTTTATTTGGCTCTTAAGCATATCTAATTGTACCCCTTGACTTTCAAGAAAAGATTTATGGTTCAAATCTACGGAGAGGCGTCGAATCCCCTTTGCTTATTAGTAATCTACTAACTCTTCTCTAACCTCACACTGATGCATAAATTGTCAGCCAAAAAATATAAACTTAAGTGGTCTCCCATAGAATTTTGTATACATTGAGAGGTCAAAGTGTTAAGTTGGGGGTGCGGCTATTCGCAACCCTTTATTTTCTCCCATAACCCACTATATTTCAGTAAGTGGTTGTTGAAAATCATAAATAATATTTCGGTAAATAGCTGTTGAAAACAAAATTATATTTCGGTAACTAAATGTCGAAAATATGTTTAACTTTCGGTAAATAACTGCTGAACATACATTTTCGGTAAATAGCTGTTGAAAAAAATATTATATTTCGGTAATTGAATGCTGAAAATGTATCTCAATTTCAGTAACTAACTGTCGAGTATAATTGAAAATTTTTAATAGGCTATGGGAGAAAATGAAGGGCTGCGAATAGCCGCGCCCCAAGTTGGACATCTGTTGGTTTATTTTTGTCCCAAATGAGTGTATATCTTAGGTTGTTGAACCGACTAGAGTTAGCTCAATTAATCAGAAGTCTTGTTTCTCAGTAGAAGGTCAAGAGTTTGAATATTTCCATCTTCGTATAGGTGTTCTCCCTGATCTCCCTTAGAGGGTTTTTCCTGTGTACCCCGGGACATTACATTAATTATGAGAGTCTACAAGATAACCAAGACTAACAATTCAACCAGTACGTCTCTGTATTTCATATGTGATGTAAATGATCTCTTCTACCGAATGCCAAATATATATATATATATTAGGTGTAGGTGGTTGTTTATGAGATTGATTTGATTGTTGCGAACTCTTGTGCGTTTGATGTGATGTGTTGTCATTGTAATTGTCATGATATATGTGTATACAATTTTTATACCGCGTGCTACAAAAAGGTCTCTACATTGTAATGGAGGGGTGATATATATATATATATATATATAAGTAGTAGTTAAAATTAATAAGGGGGTGTTCCATTTTTACAAAAGTTTTTTTTTTCAAACGAAGGTAATTTCAAACTCAAATATAATACAAATAAAAAATATTTTTTCAATTTTTTTTGCACCGTTTAAAAGATCTTGATGGGATCTATCAAATAAGATCCATATTGATAGGAAAATTATTTACGTAAATACATAATTTTTGAATTTGAAATTATCTTCTTTTTCTAAAAGTTCATTTTTCCAGAAACCGGAACGCCACCTAATTCATCTTGGGATATTTCACTAAATCAAATTTATGAATGCAGTCGTTGAAGACTCATTTGGTCCGTTAAAAGATTTTTACTTTGAATGCTCTATTTGGATTTAATTACATTTGCACCAAATTAGACTAATTCACCATCTTTTTCGATCGAGAAATCCATCTCTGTTTAATCTGGTCGGTCAAACTCGACCATTTTGATTTTGACCTTGTAAAATAGTAAACTTTAAGATAAAGTTTCGAACAAAAAATGTGTATATATGGAGTTAATTCTTTCCACTTTACTACACATTGCGGGTCTCACCGTGCATTTTTTTTTAATAATCTAAACGGTTCATCTTATAGGGCCTACAGAATAAAATATTCACTCAAAAAGTCATGTTTACCGGATATTGATAGGCACATCATAAATTAAATCTTAGTTTATAAAATAGACGATCATGAATAGTTTAACTTTAAACTTATCCACCATCGATTTTACAAACCAAAATTAAAATTTTCTTGTACCTATCCATGTCTGACAAAGCTATTTTTTTGTGAAAATATATTATTTTGCAAGCCCTACAAGATAAATGATTCAGATTATTCCAATATATGCACGGTGCGGCCCACAATTGATGGTGTTAGTGGAAAACTTGGGGTTTCCAACTACGGTGTATAGGGGTTTCCAACTAAGGTGTATAGATAAATACACAGCATATATATCCGATTACCGGGGCAGCTCCAGACATAACTAAAAAAACACAAAAAAAAAACCTTAAATCTCAATTTCATAGTTCTCGATCAAATTTGATGATCCAAACCGTTCAATGTGTTTAAAAAATGTTTTTAATGGTCCCCGTTAGAAATCAGCTAAAATATGACCATAAAGTGCTCGATCCAAACATATTTTCATAAATGTCTATATATAATGTTTTGTGAAAAACTATTTGTATTGAGCACTTCTCAGTCAAATTTTGAGCTAATTTCTAGCGGGTACCGTTAAAAACACGTTTTAAACACATTGAACGATTCAGATCATTTGAATCATCAAAATTTGATCGGAAACTTTAGAGGGTTTTTTTAGTTGTCCCCGAAACCACCCCGATTACTATATATATAACAACGTTTTGCAATGATTAAAAAAACTTTGTTTACCTAATACTTCATTTTTATACAACTTGGTATTCGATCGAAAAAGCCGACCAACACAAGGATTTGTCCAACTGTCTAGTAATGGGGGTCTCAATTAAAGGTGGGACAAAATTTCGTATGAATTAGTCGAACACAGAGAATTAGCACAATTTTGAGAAATTATTAATGCTTCAGAAGCAATATACATATGGGATTCGGCTCGACATGGTGTGCACAGTGCACTGTGCACCATCCGGACACCAGTCTGCAATTTTGACTCTAAAAGATTGCTTTCCGTATCTAGATTGTGGTTAAGACTCGTTCCATTTTTTCAAATAAGTACTTAAAAAATAAAATTTATTTTTAAACTTAAAAATTATGGATTTACGAAAATAATCTTTTAATTTTTTTTTTGCAGAGTTTGATAGATCTCATCGAAATCTATCAATCAAGATCCAAATTGTATTTTTTTTATTTCAATAAACTTATTACTTTTAAGCTTGAAATTGCAAAGCGACAAAACTGGAACACCGTTCATTCAGATGAGAGATACATGTTTTTGGCTGATTTGGACTTGGCAAAATATTCCCAAAGTTTTGGAGGTTTTCTTGTTGGTTTAGGACTTCGGGTGCAAGGAACTAAGTTTGGACAAGAAATATTTCTTGACTCTCTCAATTAGGGACTTCGGATTGGTGCTGTGCAGTGAGATTCACAGCATAGTGCTCTGTACCTCTGAGCCGTCAAATCGCTCAGATCTCATCTCGACAACCAATGATCGAGAGCCGTTCATTACTGAGATGAGATCCGAGCTGTCGGGTGAACGATCCGATGGCTCGGAGGTGCGCAGCATGGTGCTGCACACACCACTGCACAGCACCATCCCCAATTCCTCAATTAGGCAAAGAAAACCCTTTTCTTGTAGTTTGTCCGGTCTGTGGACAGCTATCTTGCCCCCATGAGGTTCCTCTCTCTCTCTGATGTTTAGGCGTTTTTTCGTCTCTCAAGTTAATAAAATCTTCTCCCTTTTGTCAAAAAAAAGTAGGGAACTAATTTTCGTGCTCTAAAATTTACTGCAGGCACTCCACCTTTTTGTTTTTATATTGTGATGTTGCTGGCAACATCAGTGTATATTTGTTTTTACACTGTGATGTTAAACAAAAAGATGGAACGCCTGTAGTAAATCTTGGAGCGCGAATGTCAATTCCCAAAAAGAAAAGAGACTCATCTTCATCGTTTTTCGGTTGTCCCCTGTGGTGGATTTGGGAAGATCTTTTTGTGATGTGGCCTTAGGTCACCTGGTGGAACTCCCCATTCCTTGTTGATTCTTTGGATCTTGTTCTCTCTTGGTTGAAACACTACTTTTGTGAGATTAATTTTGTAGAGAGAGCTTTGGTTAGGAGGTTTCAATTGGGTTCTAGTGAGAGAACTTGTATTTTGGAATGATAAGTTTGTTTATTTGTAAGAATTTGCTTTTGTTACCATTAATGTAGTTCTTTGAAGCATTGTTCTTTTAATATTAGTGGAATCGTCTCTAGTTTGTTAGCCCTTTTAGACTAGGTCCAAACCAACCATGAGTCAAACCACCTAGATCTTGGCATCACTTATGCGTTTTGTTTGTAATTTGGTTTCTAAGTACAAATTTTGCGTACGTTTGGTTTGGTACTTCTCCTCTACAATCATGACCGTCAACGATCCTTGAGTGGTGGTTGGTTCTTTAGGGTCTGCTGCACAATAATATTATATTGGATATCAAAATACCAATAACATACTAAAAACAAATCACTTATCCTAACTGAAATAACAACCTTCTACTAAGATTGGGACTCTCCTTAAAGTCTCAGGTTCAAAATCGCCTTAAATTGGACTCTCCATTAGTAGACGATGAAATTAGTCTCCAAAATTAATTAAGTTATGTGTAAATTGATCCGAACACCTGAATTATCCAAATTGAGTGGTCGAAAGACTCCAACGGCAATGGATGCTTAAAATAATTGATGCATCTACTTGACCATGTCGAAGAAATAATGGCTAGCTAGGTACAAGTACAACCAAGACTATTAATTGTTGCTATTTTGGCGCCATATAATCAGTCAATTTTGTTGTGGTTGGAAATTGGAACCATTCAATTATTCTTTTCCCTACATGTTAATGTGCTTAAATATCTCTCTCTCTCTCTCTCTCTCTCTCTCTCTATCTCTCTCCATTTCCGTTGCAATGCAAAGTCAAAATGAAAATGACTTGGAATGGTCTAGTCGATTTGCAGATGTCCAATTCAAGGACTTGTCGACTAGTTCTAAGACTCGAAATCATTGGTAAAATTTTGATAGACTACTTACGACTCCATTAATGAAGTTTTTACTTAACTTTTTACTCAAATTTAAATATTGTACAGAAAAAAGCTGAAGATACTCTAAAGCATCCGAAGCATTTCATTTTCGAGAAATATATGTGGCATCGGTTTTAACTTACCATCAAGGGAATCTCTTAGTTATGAATCTCTTGGTTATGCACCTTGTATATGTATCGGCATCAATAAACAGAGTTAATTGAATTCTGTACAAGGAATTTCAAAAACATTATAAACGGAAGTGTTTAGTTTTTTATTGGAAGTGAAACCAACCCTTACTTCGCCGAGTTAGAAGTGAAACCAACCCTTAGTTTCAGGTTCTTTACTGACCACTTGGTGGCATTCCACAAAATAAATAAGGTCCCGACTTCTCTGCAGTTAACTGCAGAGAGGACTGCCACTAGATCACAGCCATCTATTTTGACAATTAATGATCCTGCAATCAACTACACAAAAGACCTCTACCAGTTGAATCTTGATCACAACCGTCTATCTCGACAATCAATGATCCAGGTTTACCTATAGGATAGTCTTTGCATATCTGGACCATTGAAAACACTTTTGGATAGCTGGGATCACGCAAACGGCACTCTGCAGTTCAGGCAATCTAAAACTGGACTGCAGACAAGCCATATCCAATAAACAAAGCACTTTCCTTTGGAAAATTTATGACGTATATTTTTACTCTTGCAGTATTTAACAATTATCGGATTTACTTCCAAGGCGTAATCGCCAATTAAGAAAAATCTAATGTACTAAATCAGAGAGCCATCAGAGGAGGGAAAAAAAATGTTCAAGACTTGCTTTGATTGTACAAACGCATGTGTACAGATACAAACCAATTGTAAATACAACAAAATATGTTGCAATCTGCAGATGATAGTCTACTATCACCCAACAAATTATATACAAATCAATTCATTGCTGCATCTCCTTGTTTTCTCTCCCTTTCTTTGATATTGGATGAGCTTCCTGGTTCTGGTGAAGCCATCATCATCTCCATCTCTTGAGAAAACTCCAAGGTCCTGTTCCAGTCCCTATCCTGCAAATTTGAACATACACATCGAGATCTACTAAATGAACGGTTTGGGATCATGAATTAGGACCGTGATGAGTCCTGTTTTGGGTCACATGAGAGGATCTTGAATCGTTAAGAGCAAAGCTTTGAATGCCATTGGTAAATTCACACTATGCTTTCACTTCATTTTTGAAATCATATGTGTGTGTCTGTGTGCACGCACGTGTGTTTGATCAACTATTTTAATAGGTGCAGTATTTGCAATTTTCTAGCAAACCAATCCGATCTTATTTTTGTATGCAAGAGAAGGATGGTTTATCTGAGAAACCATCCTTCTGGTGCATAATACAAATGTTTGCTCTCTCTCCTGCAGAAAGAATTGTTTCTCCCATATAGAACTATCAGCTCTTTCCAAAATAAAATCTGTGCTCTTAAAACGAGAAATTACCTCCAAAAGCCGGCTACTGCACGCAAAGTCATAAAGATGGAAAGAGCAACCCATAACCCAACGAACCCATTAGTTGATGACAGTAAAAACACGCACAGGATGCTCACAAACGAGACCAAAACCTGCACAACAAGACGACATAAATAAATTTATCCTTGTGTGGTTACAAAGAAGGCGGATGAGGAAATATATCAACTTATGTACTATTATACAGGATGCAAGTAACAAGAATTCCCATATATATTTTCCTTCATCTTCAGAGCAGCCAAATGGAGCTCAACAGAATGCAAAAGATGAGATCTTAATAGAAAAAAACGAAACATAACGGCAAGCAGCCAAAGGGTTATAGACGTGCCATGGAGTAGGCTGAATAAACAAAATCAGATGCTCCAAAGTTGACTCCATCGAACACAAATGCCAAAGCATTGATGGGTTGGGTCCCTGCAACAAACTAAAGAATAGAAGGGAAAAAGAAATCAGTTCCAAATAAACGTCTCCATTAAACTAATACTAATCTTGTAGTTTAGGGATAGAAAGAGAGAGAGAGATACCGGGATGCCTAAACTTAAGATTTGCCGAACATTGACGTCGTTGGTAAACAATCTGGACGCCAATTGTAATACAACAGCAACAAGGACAGATAGAACTAGCCCCAGAACCAAACCCAACTGCAGAGTCGAGCCATTAGCAGAGAGGAACATTAGAAAGGAAGGGTGAGGCAAAAGAAAAGAAATGGAAAAAGAAATTGGAGTACCAATTGGATCAAAAGCAAAAGCAGTACGGACCTGCAATACCCGAGATGCAGTTGCTGTGGCCTTGTCAAAATCCTTCTTTGCAAATGCACTTGCCAGAATAGCCTGAAAAAAGAAAGAAAATTTCATTCCCAACCGGCGACTTCCGACAAGTCTTTCTTGACTTTCAGAGCAACAACCAGAACTGCAGGTATGAAATGAAAAGTGTTTCTTACGATTAAACCCAACAGCCAACTTGAGCAATTTGCCATTATGTGGGACAATTGCATTTCTATTTTCTCATTAACAAATCCATCTTTGTTTATGCGGCTAACTCACCGGGACATTTCCGCTGCAGTCTTGGGGAAAAATTTGTGGAAAAGTGGCTAAATCAACTAGTCCTAACCAAAAAAAACTTATCAAAAAAAAAAAAAAACTAGTCCTAACCAATTCGACAAAGATGAGAAAGCAGAAGGTCTGAACCCATGTGGATTTTATCTGCCGGTTGGGTACGTATAGTATGGTTAGAGCCACGCTAGAAAAGTTAGCGTTCTATATCGATTTATTAACATTTTAATGCACTCTACGAAGTCTTTGATCAATGGTGCCATAAGCATTAGAGGTAATTAGCCTGATTTGGCAGAAGTAGTATTGCAAGTAATAATGCTAACGCTTAGAAGCCTGACTGTTCCGTTTTCTAGGTCATAGAGCGGGGAGCTACAAAAATGACGTGTTACTTGTGTTAGAATAGAGTTGGATTTAGTCCCACATTGGTTGCTTATGTTATGTAACTAGTCACCACATATTATAAATAAAGCTCACTTGTGTTAGGGTTAGTTAACACCCTATACACTTTTCCTTCTTTCTCTCACAACATGGTATCAACGTAGGATCTTAACCTTAATCCTAAACCACCACAACCCTAGCCTAAACCCTAGCCGCTGTACATAATCCCTAAAATCACAATCCTAATCATAGCTCACCAATTACTGTTCATCATCAGTACTGATCACCGTCCTTACTATTCATCACGCATTGTTCATCACCTTTACTGTTCATCACTGTTTGGTATCGTTCAGTCACTTTTATGCACTGATTGTTTTGGTAATTTTGGATTTTTGGTCGATCTACAGTTTACTTGGATTTGGATTTCGGTTCTTTGTATGTGGTAATAATCTATAGATAATCCTCTCTAATATATGGTAGTTTGGGTATGTTGAAGTCTGATTTCAGTTGTTGGATTGTGTTGAGTTATTTGGTCTATGTTGGCATATGAGCTCCTGGTTGTTGCTCGATATTGGGATTATGTTGTTCGGTGGCTACTTTGGTTTTGTTGAAGTAGTTGGATGCATGTGTTATCGTGCCCTGGGTTATTAGCCAGTCAATCAGTTCCTTAATTCTTGTTTATTGGCCATTTGTTGGTGGAGTATTTGGTTGGTTGATCTATTGGTAGTTGACTAGTTGCCTCTCATTGTACGGTGATATGTTTGTAATGAAATCTGATTCTGATTCTACTTCCTCTGTTTCTGGTGATTTTGGTTCTTCATTTAGCTGTGGCCTTGGTCGTAGCCGTGATTATGGGTACAGTGGTCATTTTGACCGTGTTTTTGGTGGTCATGACTCTGGTCGTTGTGGATTTAGTCATACAGGTCGCATGTCAGAGGGAGGTGGCCATAGTTGAGGCCGTGGTTCTAGACTCTGTCCTTATTGTGGGGGAACTAATCATACGGTGGAGCATTGCTATGACCTACATGGTTTTTCTCAGGCTCATCGGGTTACTTCTTCCGAGGATATTAGGCAAGTTGCACGCTCCACTGCTATGGTGACTATTTCTGTGGAGTACCAATGCCTTGTGTCACTTCAGACAAGTTCCTCCATTGCTATGCTATCTCAAACAGGTTCTTCTAGTGCTTGTATCGCATCTTCTCGTTTTTCTATTCCTTTTGGGTTATTGATTCTGATGCATTTGACCATACTTCTACTATTCTTTCTAGCCATCGGTCTATTGATAAACCATCTAATGTTACCTTAGCCGATAGTTCTATCATTGATATTACTGGTTTGGATTCGATTTCTGTTACTTCTTCTTTGACTTTGGATTCCATATTGCACGTTTCTCATTTTCCATTAAATCTTATATCTGTTAGTAAACTTACTAAATCTTTAAATTGCTCTGTCACATTTCTTCCCGATGGTTGTGTGTTTCAGGATCTCAAGACGGGGCGTAAAATTGGTGGTGGTACTGAGCATGGTGGTCTGTATTACTTTACCTACAATGTTCACCCTAGCTTTGTTGCCTTTCAGTCTTCTATGTCACCCTATCAACATCATTGTTGACTTGGTCATCCATCCCTTCAGAATCTTAAAGGGTTGATACCTTCACGTAACCGTGTTAATGTTTTGCCCTATGAAGTCCGTGAGTTTAGTAAATATCATAGAGTGTCTTTTTATCCTAGGGTTGAGAGTCGCGTATCCTGTCCTTTTCACTTAGTTCATTTTGATATTTGGGGTCCAATGTATGTTCCTAATGTTTTTGGCTTTCAGTATTATGTTATTTTTGTCAATGATTATTCTCGTGTTACGTATCTTTATCTCATGAAAGAGCAGTCAGAGTTGTTTTCTATCTTTAAGTCATTTTATATGGAAATCAAAACTCAGTTTGATACTTGCATTCGTATGTTTCGTTCTAACAATGCAGGTGAATATTTTCATAATTCTCTTTCTAAGTTTTTTGATGACCATGGTATAATTCACCAATCTTCTTGCGCTTGAACTCGACAACAAAATGGAGTTGCCGAACACAAGATTAGGCATTTATCAGAGGTTATGCGTGCTCTATTATTTCAAATGCAAGTTCCTAAGTCTTATTGGAGTTATGCTGTTCTTACAGGTTACTTAATCAGTCGTATGCCATCTCGCGTTCTAGGTGGTCAGATACCTCATACAATTTTATTTCTTAGTCGCCCTCTCCACTCATTATCCCTACGAGTGTTCGGGTGCACATGTTATGTTCATGCTCTGGATCTTGACCGGGACAAACTTGATCCACGGTCAATTCGATGTATTTTTCTAGGGTACTCATGCACTAAGAAAGGGTATAAGTGTTACTCACCATCTCTTCATCGTCATTTTATTTGTGCTAATGTCACATTTAATGAGTCATTGCCCTTTTACTCGAGTCACAGTACTCCTGTTGTCCAGTTGACCTTCCTGAGTCTGAATCTGTGTTTCCTATTTGTGTATCATCTGGTCCTCTCTTGTAGGTGTATGTTCGTCGGCCACAAGTATCAACAGGTCCACGAGTACTAGCCGCCACGCCTCCTCCGTCCCAAGTTCTGGTTGCACTTGCACCCTCCCCCCACCTCCACATCCACCATCACCTGGTCTTCCTATAGCTCTTCGCAAAGGTATTCGATTTTGCACATCTCATCCTATTGCTTGGTTTGTTTCCTATGATCACTTGTCTCCGTCCCTTCGTGCTTTTACTACTTTTGTTTCGTCCATTTTTGTTCCTAACACTGTTCAGGAGGCCTTCTCTGTTTCTAAGTGGCGGACAGTTATGGAGGCTGAGATGTCTGTTCTTCATAATAATGACATTTGGGAGTTGGTTTCTCTTCTGCCAGGAAAGTCTACCGTTGGATGTCGGTGGGTATTTACTGTCAAGTATAATCCGGATGGAATGGTAGAACGGTACAAGGCCCATCTTGTGGCCAAAGGCTATACCCAGACGTATGGTATTGATTATGCCAAGACTTTCTCTCCGGTGACCAAGATTAACTCTGTTCGCATTCTTATTTCTATGGCTGCCAATCTAGGTTGGCCCTTATTCCAGTTGAATGTCAAGAATGCATTTCTACATGGTGACCTGCTCGAGGAGGTGTATATGGAGCAACCTCTTGGGTTTGTTGCTCAAGGGGAGCGTTCTTAGGTGTATCGCCTTCGCAAAGCCCTCTATGGTCTTAAGCAGTCCCCTCGAGCTTGGTTTGGCAGGTTTAGTGATGCTGTGTTGCAATTTGGCATGCGTCGCTCTCATTCTGATCATTCTGTCTTCTCTATTCAGTCAGATAGGGGAAGAGTAATGTTGATTGTGTGTGTGGATAATATCATTATTACTGGGGATGATCAGAAAGGTATTGATGAGTTGAAATAGTTCTTACAGCGTCAGTTTCACACCAAAGATTTGGGTAAGTTACGATATTTCTTGGGTATTGAGGCAGCAAGATCCAAGGAAGGGATCAGCCTTTCTTAAAGAAAGTATACGCTTGATATTCTAGAGGAGACTGGTTTATTGGGAGCAAAGCCTACGGAGACTCCTATGGATCCAAACGTCAAATTGTGTGTTGATCAGGGGGAGATATTTCCTCATCCAAACCGTTATTGTTGCTTGGTAGGCAAGCTGAATTATCTCACCACTACTCGGCCTAATATCTCATTTGCTGTCAGTATGGTAAGTCAGTTCATGTCAGCCCCTCGTTTTCCACATTGGGAAGCTTGTCTTCGTATTGTGAAGTATCCCAAGGCTCATCCTGGACATGGCCTGTTTTATCGTTCAAATGGTCATTTGCGTGTTGAAGCCTTTACCGACGCTGATTGGGCAGGATCACCATCTGATAGATGGTCCACAACTAGGTACTGTACTTTTGTTGGTGGAAATTTAGTTACCTGGAAGAGCGAGAAACAAACTATGGTTGCTCGATCTAGTGCTAAAGAAGAGTATCGTGCCATGGCTCATACTACATGCAAGGTTGTATGGTTAAGAGCTTTGCTCGCGGAGTTGGGGTTTGGCGTACAGTTACCTATTCCTTTATATTGTGATAATCAGACAGCAATACATATCGCTTCGAATCCGGTATTTCATGAGAGAACCAAACATATCGAGGTAGATTGTCATATAGTTCGGGAGAAGATAGATAGTGGCGTGTTGGCTACCCCTTTTGTGTCTATAGGAGCTCAGTTGGCAGATATCCTCACCAAACCTTTAGTTAAACCACGGTTAGAGTTGTTACGTAACAAGCTGGGATTTCGTGATATTTATTCTCCAGCTTGAGGAGGAGTATTAGAATAGAGTTGAATTTAGTCCCACATTGGTTGCTTATGTTATGTAACTAGTCACCACATATTATAAATAAAGCTCACTTGTGTTAGATTTAGTTAACACCCTATACACTTTTCCTTCTTTCTCTCACAACTTCTTGCTCTCTTATTCAAGAATACGGCCTAAAGTTGCAAATTCATAAACAATCTATGTATCCTCATTTCGTCATATTCGTAAACTTGAGTGTACACCAAATGACATTCCTAAGGAAGCTTATCAAGTATGATGACACTTTGAACAATAAATTTGCTCCCAACTTCAGAAAGTAGGCACAGGGAATACAAATTAGCAGAGCGCCATAGCCCTTCATCCCAGATGAATGGTTCAACTCCAGAACTAGAACTTTGCATGAAAGAAAACCCGAATCTTAGAATGGGAACAAACAAACACAAGGTTTGAATGAATCCCCAATTATCTGAAATCTACACCTAAAAAGAATGTTGAAGAACCAAAGATTTGACTACAACCAGCTACGTAATGAAAATAGAAAAACAAGAACAGATAATCTGTCTCAGTATGGGATCACTACTTCGAAAGTATCCATGATCAGGTTTGACATATGAACTAAGGAAAAATCATTATCTGATATTTTTGAGATAGAACTATTGCTCATTACTTTTTCATGACAACAACCGTTCCTTGCAAAAGTGCACTTAGTTTCTTCCACTAAATCAAGTGAAGGACATGGCTTAAAGTACTGCCAAGGTAACTCAAAGGCTGTCACCAACCGTTAGTTCGGCTGTTAAACTGTTAGTCCCTGCCAATGTGTGTGGGATGTCGAGAGTGTACACCAGAAACAGATGCAGGTCATAACTTTGGTATCAATGCATCCAATTTTGAAATGGGAAAATTGAGAATGAAAATAGAAAGTCACTTACTTGTCCTGCAACAGCCAACCCATCTGCAAGCAAAGAGGCGGCCAGCCAAACTTGCAAGCAAATCTGAAATGCAGCCATGGATGTTGATCCTAGCCTTGCAGCCATGGATGCCGCCAGAGTCACACAGAACGTTGCAGCTATTACCCTCAACAGTAACAGAAACCCTGATTCCAGTAGTTCAAAGTCAACAGCAGGATTCATTCATGACATTAGAAAAAGAACAACATCACCAAAAGGAACTTATGGCAAACCAAAATCTGATGCATGAAAAACATCATCACTTGAAGGAAACTTGTGAAATTCGAGCAAAAACAATAATCTGATGCATTAGAAGAAAAACCAGCAACTTGAGTAAATGCCATCTAGCAACAAGAAATGTCAAACCCAAACTAAAAAAGACTTTTTTTCCATATTAAACAAACATTTTTCTCGCAAAAATCAATTGTCCACAATTTCAGTACTCAAAGTTCTTATCATCGGTGATCAAGGTTAAAGATCAACATCATCAACTGTACATGGCCTATATTTTTCCAGAATATCTTCAACACAGAAAAAACGGTTTTGGCAGGTAAGTTGAAATGTAGTCATCAGAGATGAGTGATGAGAACACTTTAAAGTAACCAGCAACTCTCCACTAAATCCTGGACAATTATGATGCTCTTTTTTTTTTGAACAGCAATTATGATTCTCAATCGTGTAAAATCTGCATGAAACAAACAAAGTAAAAATGATGTATTCATTAACCCCATATAATGCCATGTGTCCTGAGAGTGTTTATTGGTGTTACTAACACTATCCTGGAAGACTAGGATATGTTGAGACACTTTTCTTGCTATGAACAGGTGGGCAACTTTTACTGCTAAAACTAGTAAAGCAGATGGCGTATGGGATTATAAAGAAAATGAAAAGAGAGAGACAAAGTACGAAGAATCTAAACTTAAGCAATTATATAGTCCATGTGTGCCTTTAATGACATTCATATCAGTAATATTCACATCATTGAATCATATTAGCTCTTAAATCTCGTTCCAGCACTGGGAGTCATTTGCAAAGGGAACCATTTAGTCACAAGTCGCTCCATGGTCCTAGATCTCTTGAATAAGTGTCCTTGTAATTTGTCTATTTTTGGTCATGAATGAAAAGAAGTTACTGTTCTACAAACGTTAGACGATTGATGAAATCAACGACATAAATGTGCCCGTAAAAAGATGAAGAAAGCACCAATTTAGGAAAAGGTAAGAGATGCGGATATAAGAAGGTTGATCCTCCACATGAGTAGAAATAACGGGAAGCCTTTTATATGACAGTAATATATACTTCCAGAGCATTTATTCTCTAGTTGTACAAGAAACCCTCACCATTTTTAAGAAACCGACCAAATTGTAGATCCTTGATTCTTGGGGGTAGGAGATCAACTTGTCCAATTAGTGTCCACAACAGTATAAGGGAGATTAAGTACCTGAAATTACCATGAATATAAACGATGAGAAATGAAGACTCCAAGAGATGCAATGCCCTCAAGAAGATAATTTGGCAAAGAAGTAAAATTTGATAGATTGAAGATGAATGGCAAAAGATAGAACTTACTGGGAAATAACGTGTGCAATAGCTGCACCACTAACACCCATACGAAAGATGAAGATAAAAATTGGATCCAAAATGATGTTTGCTGCATCTCCTACCACTGTGTTCAATCATCAAAAGTGAAATGATGCAAGGGCAATTGTCCGCAAAGGTAGAAGATATGTTTATGTGCAAAAAGAAATAAAGGACTCTAATTGTTGTCAATTTGACAAGTTTAGGGATCTTGGTTTCTGAGTAACCAGTTAATAAATTCACTAAAAGTGCTCACAGTGGAGCACAAACTCTAGCAAATACGGCGTACACCGGTACAAGTTCAACTCCCTGCAATGGAGCCATGACCAGAAAAGACGATTTAACATAAACTACTTAAGACATGAAAGCCTGGAACTGATCATCTATGTGGAACAGCTATTGGCTGTTTTGAGGTGACAGTAATGGCAAACATGTTTTACGGTCGGATTAAATGACAGACATGTTTCAATTTTATATCCATGGGACATCCAATCACATTCTCAACTGATCATGAAAAAACTCTGCCGGCTGCCTAGACCCAAAAAACAATAGAAAGAGAAAGGTTTCATTACATGTCGCATATAAAGGAGTTTTTGTATCCTTAAATCCTCGAAAGACTCCTTGCATGGCCAAAGAGAGAAGAACTGCAGGAGCACCAAGAGACCTCAATGTCAAGTACTGTCTTGCTGGAGTTAGCATTGGAGAATCCTAAACAGACAAAAAGGACAAAATGTAATCAGTTAGTTAATCTTCTTTCCAGTTTAGAAAAACAAAAATAATAGTACTCCATGTTGTCATCACCTCAGGTTTCTTTCTGAAACTAAATGCGGAATATTTCAAATTTTGTTGTCTTTCCCTCCCAGTTTCTGAATTCCAAACAAAGGCTTGGGTATTTTTTCCTGAAGTGATTACTAGGCCAGCTACTTGTACACGCCTATGATGGATGTACTAAACAAATACAGTAATAGAAAAAAAGGAATGATAACTACCACTCAGCTGAGAACACAGTGCTCGCTACAAGTCACGGCAATATGTTGGTGAAGACGGAGAGTGAGGACCAACACTGCAGGATTCTTTTATTATTTAAAGAAGTCCGATGTCCCTATTTGGTCGAGGACCAAGCCAAAATCAAGGAAAGTTGCATGTGCATATATCACTTTGCGGCTCTTAGCAAATCTCTACCTCTCAATCTTCATCTCATCTATGCACTTTTACTTATGTGCACTTTAAACCACTGAGCACTTTGGTGCCATATTAGCAATTATATAGCCACCAAATTTTGTCTCTCCAATTCACTCGGTAGTACTCAATTTCACAACATCAAGACCCTATTCCTCAATTGATTCAACCCACTCTCATTCTTCAGTCAAGGTCAATCTTATTTCATTATTCGTCACTTACTCACTCCCAGTCCCCAGCAGTCCCGTGTTATCAAATCGGGATATGTATCATGTATCATTTTGTGGAACATACCAGATATATATTGTGTATCTTAAATGCGTTAACAAAAGTTAATATACAATTAGAAATTAGCTATAACAAATAAAAAACCAAAAGAACTATGCATACATTAAAAAAGAAGTTTCTAAGATGCAAAATTCCTAGTCTCCCAAGTGGAGTCTATAACATTGAGGCATTCTAGTGCCTTAAAAATGGAAAGAAAATAAAAGCTTATATGATTCATGCAAAACACAACCAAAGTATGGTTCTTTCTTCTATTCGAGTCCTAAGGGATTAAAGTGGGTTTCCTTCAAATGGTTTGAGTATCACCATAATACATCAAACGACTTAGGCTGTGTTGGGGGTTTCCGCTCCTTAAAATAAGGTCCGACTTTTCTTCAATAAGGAATCGTAGGATACGTACGGAATCAAGATATGTGTATATATCATAGCATACGTCATCTCATCGTGACAATTCTATACACAAAGATATGGGATAGGATACGTATAGTTTTTCAAAGGAGATGATACAAATCGTAGGATATGTATCCCGTATCGTAGGTTTTTAACAACAATGCCCAGCAGTATAATCGGAATAAAACTTGGGTTTCTCTGTATTTTATCTTTAGAAGCACAATTACACTGCAGACGTTATAGCGCCAAAAAATGGATTCTAGACTTGTCATTGTATTCCAGTAAAGGGGTTCAAGCCACAGCAGGAGTGCTGTGTCCAAGACAAAATGACAACAGGAACAAAATATAAAGAATTCAAAATCAATTGGAGGCAATAAGCAACGTAAATCAAGTGACTAGTAGTTTTATGAAATAACTCTCACTTACAGATTTTATGCCCATGTAACCCAACAATGGTTTTGCAGCAAAAATTAGGAATAAAGCTTGGACGAGGCCAAGCACAGCACCAATAATCAAAGCTGATGAAGCAGAAGGAATATGTCTTCTTTCATAGACTTTTGCTGTATTTCCAATATAACTACTATTAGTGGCTGGAGACTTATCCGTATCTGGTTAATCACCAAAAAGCAAATTGCTGAAATCAGGAAAGTATCAAGTATGTTAACCTAAATGCTACTTCCTTTATATTTGCATTCCCATAAGAAATCTATATATATTTGCATGACTAGTAGACTCGTAAATAAACAAGGTAAGAGGAAAAAAGAGAAACAAGGTAAGAGGAAAGAAGAGGAGAAGCATACCAACGTTTGGAACAAACTCTTCCTCTTCATCATTTTCATCAAAACTCCTTTCCGTAATTTCAATATCACATGATTTATCAATTAGGTTTTCAGCTTCAGCATCTTCCTCGGCAACAAAAGACGTTGTAACACTAACAAGAGGAAAAATCGCAATCTTTGATACTTGATTAAAAACAGCTATAGCAACTCCTACGGCAGCTAGCTCCACAGGACCTACGAACAATGAAGTAGAACAAGAACCACAACCAGAGAGTATATAAGATATGGGGCAATAAATAAACAGCTTCATTTCAATTATGTTGGACAAAACCTTTTTCCATTTTCAGTAACGAGGTGGAAAAATCCTACACGGGTGAGAAAGAGTGAAAATTTCTGTTTTCATGATATATATTTTGCAAAGTCTTTCAATTTTGCAGTCTTAATTTTGTATCAATTTGCAACCCGAAACTCCAGTAGCAACATTGATGGGCAGTTGACTTTAAAATTGGACGATGTCCTCCAAACATCCGCATAGCAGAGAATGGGTTTCAATATTTGAATTCCCATTTCTCACATCCATTCTCATGTCATCTCATTCACCAATAACTCTAAATTAGTCTTGTCGTACGCTAGTAAGATGATAGACCGACGGAGAGAAATAACTTATTCATGATTTCACATTTATTGCCGTGGATACACGTACCTATATGGCCGATGAAAGCTGTGTCGATTAAGGAAGCTATGGGGTCTGCTGTTAACGCAAGCGCAGCTGGTATAGCAATAGTGGCTATCTCCACACCTAGTTCATCCTTCTTGAAAACATCACTGAAGAAAATAAATTACAACTCCCCGTCAGCGAGCCAACACAAAAAGATCATTTAATCCCTCGTAAATTAATGGGAAAAATACCAATTCCCAAACACCCAATTACAAACAGAAAACAGGTCATTTGGCACAAACAATTAAGCATCATGACCAAATCCCAAACAATAAAAAGATTTAACAAGTAGTAACACTTTGAAATATATGAACCAGACTTTTGGAATCAGAACCAATTTGAATATGCAAGGTAAAGCCATGAACAAATCAGAGTTCCAAATGCAACATTATCCAAATAACAAGTACCTGAAGTCTTTTAAGAAGACCTGTAGAGGCATCTTGGCAAAATTCTTTCTCAGATGCAGAATAGCATCTACAACCATCAATATGAAGAACCCTCCTACACCCAGATATCACAATCAAGATTACACAGCCCTAAGCCAAAAAAGCACCAAAAACTTCACAAATTAAGCTTAAAAAAACCTTCAAATTTTCACCAAGGCAAGAAAAGCTTGATTGAGGAACGTTGAAGAATATGGAAAAAAAAAAAGGCAACTAGTTTCAAGAAACTGGTCAACTCAAATTCTTCCCGGTAGGACAAAAGGAAAACAGAAAGAACCCAGAACTCTACTTTCAATAGCGAGTAGAATAATGGAAACCCAATTAATCTTTAAGGTAATCAAGATTCAAGAATGCTTAGCAGCAGAAAAGGAGAGAGTGAAGACTTGGCATTCCAATTCCCAATCAAGAAGAGAGAAATGGAATGGTATAACTAACCATTTTTTGATTTCTTGACCGGCTTTTGATCAAACGTTTAACTTCCCTCGGTGGGGAAGATCGCCGTATTTGTTATTCCCCTCCGCTTGATTATAATAGTAGTATTTGGCGTACTAACTGGACTATGTTGAATGTGACGTCGTTGACTCGGACTCCACTAAGCTTCGTGTAGTTGAACCCACCCAAATAAACGGTCCTCCTTGTGGGAGTCTCTAGGAGTTGAGTTTTGTTCGCCCTCCACTTAAGAGGGTGAACATTATCTTCCTTTCTATTGGTTGAAAGGATGTGGGCTTCACTACAAAGTGATGTCATACTTACCAAAAAATGTATTGCATGATAAGCATGACATCACTTTGCAGTGGGTCCACACCATTTCAACCAATGAAAAATAGGATAATGTTCACCATCTTTTAAGGAGGGTGAACAAATTGCACTCGAGTCTCTAGAGTCTAGACCCAATGCAGGCGGGAGTGATTCAAAGGGAATAGTATTTACCCCAAAATACTATAGGCATATCGGTGTGACACATTTCAGCCACATCCCTCTCATATACAGAGAGTTCAGTGAAACGGTGTGCCGCATCTGATCTACCTATTTACCCAAACCATGAGTGATGTTTTTTTTGGGGTTTTTTTTTTTTCATCTGGTATTATTTCCCATGAGTTTACGGACCCAAAACTATAACTATCAGATAAGAGGGTAAATTCCATCCACCTTTGAGTTTTTCAGCACCATCAATTATGGGTCCCACCGTGCGTATATTATAATAATCTGAACCGTTCATCTTGTAGGACTCGCAGAGTAATATATATTCACAAAAAATCAGCTTTAACGGACTTGGATAGGTATATAAAAAGTTAAAGTTTGGTTTTAAAAAATCGACGGCAGATAAGTTTAAAGTTCAACTATCCAGAGCCGTCTATTTTATAAATTAAGATTTAATTTTTAATATACCTATCTATATCTGATAAATATGATTCTTTGTGTGAATGTATTACTATGTAGGTTGTACAAGACGAACGGTTCAGATTACCGAAAAAAATAAACGGCGGGCCGCAATGCGTGGTGGAAAGAATTTTCGCTTTCATTTTTGATACTTCTATCAATGTCCGATCAAGTCAATTTTTTGTGTGGGTACATTACTATGTGAGGTCTACAGGATGAGCGGTTCAGATTTATAATTAACACACAGTAGAATCGAAAAAGACGACAGTGAAAAAGTGAATTTTTTACCGCCGGTGAAAAAAAATTATTCTCTTATTTTTATGCTCGTGACAGTGTCAAAACAATGAAACATTATACTAATGTTTTTATGATGTTACTGTACCGCATCATATTGGCACAATCTCAAATCATGCTCATCTCTGTTTTTGGTATGGATGAATTGGCTTGGATGATGGGAGATGTGGCGAACTTGGCACCACGGATGGCTCATGCATTTTTAGGTGGGGGGAGTAAAAAATCGAGACACGATCCAGAAAAGAAACCGGCTCCTTTCTAGTACCTCCTCTTTCTAGTTTGCTCCGATTTGCATGTTTTTGGGCCCATTATGGGCTCACAATAATAATCGAAACCGCTCATATTGTAAATCTCGTCGAGAACGTTGATTGTTCTTAAAATCATGTAAATCGGATACCGGTTGATAAATGATCAGCAAGTAAAAATTAATATGATCTGAAAATGGGTGTAATGTATGGGACGAATTCATCTATTACCCAATTAATACAAGTACAAATTCAAAATAATATGATCTGAAATACATAGCATTATTTTCCAAATTCATCAACATAGCAATGCACTTCTATCATTCGTCGACACCTTACACACGTGAGATTGAATAGTAAATGAAATTATCATTACGAAGATATGAATAAGCATATAAAAGTCAAGGTTTTTATTTTATTTTATTAGTACTATATATGTAGGTATTATTTAACATCTATAACTAAAAAAAAACCAACACGAATGACAGCAACAATTTTTTTCAAAAAAGAATAAAGATCTTTTCAGAGGTTATGTGGTTGCTTTCGTCTTGCTTATTGCCAATACTCCATCCGTCCCAAAATCTTTGATCTTTTTTGATATTTGTGCCATTTTTTAAACTTTTATAGTATCTCTCAATTTATAATATTTTTCATAATGTTGAAAACTTTGTATTATAGATCTAATCGAATTATCAAACAAGATTCATATTATATATTTTTGGATATTCACATTAAAAGAGATAAGAGTTTAAAGAATGACACAAATATCGAAAAAGTTTAAAGATTTTGAGACAGATAGAGTATTATTATTATTTTTGATCATTTGAAAATGATGTGCAGGTTGATGACAATGATTCATCACTATCAAAGTTGGAATGGAAAAGTAAATCAGATTAAATATATTTAAGATATTCACCAAACGATTAAAATGAGTTTTGGGGGCTTTATTTTGAATATTTTTAAAAATATTTGGATTAAAGTAAAAAAATTTACTTTCCCAATTCTTCTAGTTAAGACAAATCAATAATTCACAAAGTTTTGACACAAAATTAACAAATGCAATTTTTTTAAAATATAAACAAAATTCTCAAAAAAACCCAAAAAGCTTTGCGGAACATATTAGACTAAGTATTGCGCCCTATAAAATCTAGAGTGGTGCTATTCACACAGACAAAGGGGGCACAGATTGGCACAAATCTTGATGTGGGGCCCATTACGAGTCCCACACAAAATATTCCAAGCCATTTATTAAATTTGAAACATTTTTCAAGGGTCTCTGCAAAAAATCAGCTCAATCCAATACCTAGAAGTAGTTGATCTAATCATCTAACTTTTCATTCAACTTTGAACCTAAATGAAAACTTATATGATTAGATTGAGTACTTAAGGTATCGGATTGAACTGATTTATTACGAGAGTCTTTAAAAAAATTTATTTAATTTAATGAACGATTCGGATTTTTTATGTGAAATCCATAGTGGGCCCTATATCAAAATCTGTGCACAATGTGTGCACCCTTTATCTGTGTCGACAGACTTACACTAAAATCGAAGGGAGTATGATGTAACTTTCTCAAACTGTTGGGATCGCTGTATTGTTGCCAAACCTCAGGGTGACCAGCGTAAATTGTCCAAAAAATTGGAGACCCGATCGCCCTGATTGAACAATCAACTTGACCCGTTTATGTACCCATCGCTCCAAAATCTCTCTCTCTCGAGATCGACCCAGGCGACTCATTCCGATCGGTGAGTGCACCCTTACACTACCATCTCCCTTGATTTTTGAACTCTTATAGGTTTCAATTCGCAAAGGATTGACCGAATTCCCTTCCCTGTAATGTATTTTTTGTTTTCTGGGTTTAATTGAAATGGGTTTTTTTTTTGGAAGCAGTTTAATTAATTTTCATTGACGGACACAATACCGTGATGGGTTTCTCATTGGGATACAATTCCTTTGGGTCTCTGTTAGAATCCAAAATTTAGTATTTCCATGTTTTTAGTGGTAGTGTAATGCTGAATTTATTCGTTTTCGGGTTCCTTCTAGTTTTTCTGGAATTTTTTTTTATAACTAAATGTCCGGGCCAGTTTACGCGCATCTCGACTAATTTAAGAACCATAAACCCACTGGCAACTAGCGTGCCCAGTTAAAGCCGGAGGAAAGGCTCCGTGTGAAAGACATTTTTTGGTGTGCTACAGTATCAAAAGCCTAATGAATTAGTTAGTTTTCTATGTCTCTAGTTCTGCAAGTTTAGCACGCCTTTAGTACTTGGTCATCAAGAATTCTTCCGGAGTATATTGCTTAGTACTATTGGAAGGGGTTTAGGGTTTAGAGGTTGCGGTTTAGAGCATGAAGATTAGCATTATTTTGTTTTTGTAATAGTTCACTTATTGAGCATTCAAGTTGGCAACTGGGTTAGCTCAGTTGGCCAGCACTCTTGTATCTCACTAGGAGGTCAAGAGTTCTTTTCTTTGTATTTGTTGGGATTATTGTCTCCCTAATGGGGCTTGTGGTTGGGTTTGGTTTATAGTGATTGTGGAATTGTTTCTCTCCCTGAATGGGGCTAGTAGTTGGGTTGGACTTGTGGTGATTGTAGAGTTGTTTCCAGTTTCATGTAATTCTGATATTTGTATTCTCTAACAGTTTGAGAAAAAAAAAAAAAAGTGGGCAAGGCAGATAATTCTATTCTGGCGTCGATTTCCAGATTAGATTTTTCGATCTTTTAGCTTTAGTTTTCTTTATTTAGTCTGTGCTGATTCCATGTGTAATCCTTGTGATGTGTCGAAAATGTTTGCTTGTCCAGGTTTTACTTTGATGCAGCCCGCTAGCACTGCTGAGCGTGGCCACTAACCCACTTAAACGCAGAAATTTAGCAGCACAGATTCTGGGACATAAAGATCGTTAACCCTCTCTGCAAATTCAGATGAAATGAATCCACTTCTGGCAATATGATCAATTGAAGCCCGCTGATACGATGAAAGAATAAGTAGCACAAACAATTCTTTGGTTCCGGATACTTCTGAAACTGTGGTTTTCATGGCTGCTTCTGTGTCAACCCTTCCATGGATTTGGGTCATTGAAGCTCTGGCAAGCTTCAAGCAAGTGGATGCATCTATTCTGTTGGGTACTTGTTGGGTTTTGGTTAATGTCTTGGTCTTTCCTTGGTACTAACTACTAAGTATTTGGTTTCGATGTTAATGTTTCTTGTTTTATCAGATTTGGTTAAAAGGACTCCAGAAATCTCTGACGATTTGGGGGAAAATGCCAGAGAAATGGTCTCCTTAAGAATTTTGGAGAGTTTTTTTGCTAGGCAATCTGGAAGCAATAATGGTGGTTCCACCATAGATTCCAAAATTGAGCTGGATCCATCAAAGCAGTGTGAAGATGTACTTCGAGATATAGTGCATGAGGTAGTATCCCTTGTTTATGTTTATCTTCACTTTTTCGTGTTAAATTGTTGAGACAAATTGAGTATGGAACAACTGGAACGTTGAGTATTTCATGAGCTTAATTACGTTTCTCTTATCTGAACAATTTGTTTTTCTGGAATATAATATGCTTGTACTTGTCAGACGTCTGCTTCGAATCTGAGAATGGATGAACCAGAGATGTTGAAATGGGATGTCCAGACCTTCATTATGCATAAGAGAGCTTCCTTGCCAAAATGCACTTTACTACAGGTAGAAAGGAATCTGTTTCATTGATACGTAAATTTGAGAGAAGTAAAAGGAACATAAGAATTTTTATAGCTTATTTGGTTTTATGATCTGGCCAATGTTGCTTTTGACGAAACAGCTGAAGAATGCAATTCTTGAAGGCAACCATCCAATTCTTGCATCCTTGACGGAAAGCAGTGGATTGTCACTTAGCAATCAGTCTGGAAACAGAATTCCCATGGATGATGGTGATCTCAATCCAGTTGCCAGAGGGAACTTAACCTCTCCAACCCCTGAAAATGTTGATGGCTTCTTGCAAGAAGATGCGGCTAACACCACTTTGTTACCTTCTAAGAGGAATAGAAGTGACTTAGATACTGAAGATCTGGCTGCAAAATCCTACGATGATGGTATCAGCATGGACGATGGGTCTGACTCCCATTTGCATAATTCCAAGAAGCTTAAACAGGATGCCACTTTTTCTGGTCAGGCTGTTGGTCAGAATTGTGTTCCTGCGATCGAAAATGACTTGTCCGATGATTTATTGAGGAGAAATGGACAACAGGTTATAAGGGATAGCTGTGACTTGGCCAAATCATCTCATGTAAGAGGGTCACAAGAAAGCACATTCTTGGAGGATTGTCATGATCACTATGTTGCATCAAAGAGGCATGAGCAAAGGGATGGTGAAGATGCTTCAGGATTACTGCTTAATTATCCGCAAAATTCTTCTAATAATGAGGCAGTGCCTGAAGATTCACGTGGAGATGGAACGCAGCGGGACCTACCTGCTAATGAGGCCAAGGATAATGGCAAGCAATGTGCTGAAATGGGAAAATCAACGGCCTCACCGTTATATGAAACTCAACAGAAAAATCATGGTGATGAATCCAGAGATAAGTGTGGAAATACCCAAATCAATACATCTAACAGTGTGCCGCTCTTAGATGGAACCCACCTAAAAGATATTCCTGATGATGCCAGAGATGAGAGGGAGCATAATCCTAGACGAGAAATGTCCAGCGAAAGCGATGGCTATCAAGATGAGAATATTGATGTTGCCTTGAAAAAACGTAATTTCTTGAGCTCTCAATGCTCAATCAGTCAGGACTCTTTGGCAACAGCTGACTGTACAGAGCTTAATCTTTGTATGAAGTGTAATAAAGGTGGTCAGCTGTTGGTTTGCAGTGAAAGCGCTTGTCCGTTAGTGGTTCATCAAAGCTGCTTGGGCTCTGCACCCAGTTTTGATAACAGTGGGAAGTTTTACTGCCCTTTCTGTGCATATTCTCATGCAATTTCGGAGTACCTTGAAATCAAGAAAAAGGCTGCCTTAGCAAGGAACGAGCTTGCAGTTTTTATTGGATTGGAGAATGGACATTGGGTGGATAAACATACTAAGAGATTTCAGGTGCCTGAGCAAAACCAGTTCATTCTAGATGAGAATGCGAATGGAAACACTCAAGCTAACTGTAATGAAAACAATGTAAACAAAGTGAATAGTACTCAACATAAGGGAGATATAGATGATAAGGAACAAATGGAACCTTCGGTGTCAAAGGTTAATGACGATCTACCTTGTCGAGAAGAAGGTGTGACCAGAGTAGATGATGGAACACTAGATGCTTTACCAGACGGAGAGAGAGGGGGAGGGAAATTGGGCTCACAGTGCCAATCTGGAAGTGCGCTAGAGGAACAACAGATTGAAGAAGGGGGTGGTTGTGATCGTGGCGATGATAATTCAACTTGCAGAGACAGAGAGAGTGGCCATGAGACCAAGGGCCATAGTGAAGATGAAATGCAAAAGGAAGTTTTACAACAACCTATTGCTAATCCAAAACGACGTGCTGCTCGTCTACCAAAAGTCGATGTAGGGGAAAGTTCTGAAGAAGAAAATGATAAGGCCACTTCAAATTACCGCATAAAACGCCGAAGCCGTGACGAGCAAAAAAAGCAGTAGTAAGTTTCCTAGTATTGCTTGATGAAAGGAGCGTTTTGTACCTGTATATCTATGCTGATGCAGAACAATTAAATTAAGTAGAAAAAATAGTGTGAAGAAGAAGAAGAAAGAAACCTAGGCATCCGCACCTGAGGGCCCGAATTCTTGGAATCCACACCTAAAGGGAGTATAGGTGTCCACCCGAGACGATATAAAATTCTCCATTCATCAAAACCTGATTATTTCAGTACAATGAGCCTATTTATAGGCAAACTCTTCAATGGGAGCTACCAAAACGGACAACATGCAAAGCAAAATATAAATTAAATCCCAAAGCTAAACAACTGGAATTGCATACATAAAATATCCTCTAGGGTCAAACCTGAATAGGTTCGAAGGCTTCCGGCTTTGATTTAGGGACATGGTTCCACAACATAATATTTCTTGACTTCTCGATTTTTGGAGATATTGGGGGGTTGCTATTTCAGGGTTAAAGTTTCTGAGCCAGTCACTTTTTGCATATATTGCCAAAGTTTAGGTCTATCTCTAGTACTCCCCGCCCATACCCCCCATCAATTGGGGATTACATGGGTACTGTTATGGTTGTTAAGCTGACTGTTTTCTCTATTAATCAACCAAACACTTAAGTCGTCTTCCTTTTCTTCTTAATTGACAATTTGCTGTTAAATGATTGATCTTTTTTTAAATTAACTTTTCTGGTAGAAGTTTAGCATGTTCTGCAACAGCTTGTTCTGTTCCATCCTCATGTATGCAGTTGGTCTTTTGATTAATCTGATATTCTGTTTGGAACTGAAATAATGATTGACGAGTGATAAAACATTTGCAGCACCTACCCAGCAATTCCTCAGTTGAGGCGAAAGAAAGTCTCTTGGACATCTGCAGAGGAGGAGATACTAAAGGTACTTGCATTTTGCATTTATTTCTATGCCACAAGGGCACGATGTATGTATTTCTTTTGTCATCACAGGTTATTACTGCAGTAAATGTTGTCATATAGAACTTTGTGTATTTTGGACATTGCAATCATGTAATCTTCAAGAATGAGTGGAGGGAGGCTGAAACTTTCTTTGACTTCAGACTTTTCGAATATAATGGTTTTCTAGATAAAAATTGACATTTACCTCTATCTGGAGCACCCAAATCTAAGTCGGAGTTAAAAATTGTACCAAAGCATTTCTTTCAGCCTTTCTATAATCCCCAGGATGACCATTTTTTGTTTCTGGAGCTTTCTTCTTCTGATCGGTAGCCAGTCCATCTTTGGCACAAGAAGAAATGCCACAGTACTCTTGGACCTTGTTAGAGCTTGGCCCACAACTGGTATAATCGTATAATAGTATTACCCAAGGTGATATATGAGCCTTGTTGGGCCTCTCCTCTCACTTCCAATTGACTTCGAGGCAGATATTTCATGCTTCAAGAGACCTATTGATTCTCAGCCTTGATAGCATCTGGAAGCACTTAAGTGCAAAGGAGTTAGGAGCTGTTTGATAAAGCTGAAAACTGAAACTGGAAGCTGAAAAATGAAGTACTGGAAACTGAATGCTGAAATTTTTAAGCCGAAAAGCTGTTTGATAAATATATTAAGTACTGAATTAAAAAAATGATGAATTAATTTTGTTCTAATTCTCTCTTAATTTACTAATGGTCACAATATACTTTTGGTAATGGTGGTGGAGTGGCGGTGGTGGTGATGATTGTGATGATGGTGGTGGAGCTGGTGGTGGTGGTGTAGTGATGGTAGTGGTGGTGATGTGGTGGTGGTAGTGGTGGAGCTGGTGGTGGTGGTAGTAGTGGAGGAAGTGGTGGTGGTGGTGGAGCTGGTGGTGGTGATATGGTGGTGGTGGTAGTGGAGTGGTGGAGGTGGTGGTGGAGGTGTTGGTGATGTGGTGGTGGTGATAGTGGAGGAAGTGGTAGTGGTGGTAAAGTGGTGGTGGAGCTGGTGGTGGTGATGTGGTGGAGGAGGAATGGTGGTAGTGGAGGTGGTGGTGGAGATGATGGAGTGGTGGTGGTGGAGGTGGTGGTAGTGGTAGTGATGGTGGTGGAGGTGTTGGTGGGAGTGGTTGTGGTGGTAGTATGATGGTTGAATGTAAGTACACAAAAATTCAGCCAGAATTTGAGCTACTTAATTTTTTTTTAACTTTTTGGCATATATTTTAAGTGGTACTTAATTTGTTAAGCAATGTAAAATATGGTTATCAAACCTACTGAATCACTTATTACTTAATTGATTCAGTATTAAGTGCTGAATTTAGGTTATCAAACAAGTAGTAAGGGAACTTTGCTCGAATGTAGAGTGAAAAAGTTGTGGAGCTGAATTTTTCCTCTACTACTGCCTCCAGTCCAATTGTGGGGCTGAAATTTTTCTGGGATCCCACCTTTATGGCATTTAGCTTGGAGTAAATGAATCGGGACAATTTTCTGTTTTATTATTCTGGCACCTTTCTTTCTTTTACATGCTAGTCTTGGAATATTCCTTAGCGTTTACTACTGTCACTACTATTGCAGGACGGTATGAGGAAATTTTCAAGCATTCATGACAGAAAAATCCCATGGAAGAGGATTCTGGAGTTTGGAAGTGATGTGTTTCAGAAAGGTCGGACCACGATAGACCTCAAAGACAAATGGAGGAACATTTGCAAAGGAAGCCCGAAGTCAAAGTGAAGTTTTATCTGTTTCATCAGCTGCACTTGTCAATATACTCTGGTTTTGGCTATGCCTTCCAAACTCCATTTTTATGGAAGTTACTTGTCTTTTTGCTTTCTGTTAGAACTCAAGTGGAAGGTAATCAAATCACAAGATGGAACATCATAATTCTGAATGGGTACAATATTCAAGCAAAATTATTCAGTGCGAGCAGGAAGTTGGCGCTCCCATCTACCATGCCCCAAGGGCACCGAATAATCTCTCAATATTCACTTTCGGATTACTACTTTTGTGGTGATAGATGGATCAGTAATGTTGCTTTCATTTTACTTGCGAAAATTCTAACTCCACACCCACTTAAACACCCATTTTCACATCCCCACTCACAATAGAGGTGGGGCCCACACACACTGGGTGTGTAGTGTGTGCGAACTCCACCCCTATTGTGAGGGGGGGTGTAAATGGGTGTGTGTTTGGGTGTGGAGATAGAATGATCGTTTTACTTATTAGTTACGTATCTTGGAAACAGTTGATTCAACTGAATCCAAGCAGTCTAAGGTAGACTGGCGTGTCAAAAATGGGTTGACTTCAGTTCCAGTTCCACTTCTTTCACAATCGCTATCGTAGCATCCGAGTTCGTTTTGAGTTGATGGCTAAACAATTGCGTGAGCAGTGGAATAACACCACAAGGTATTCTCTTTATTATGTCTCGTAGAGGTAGAATTGACGCCCAGAAACAGTGGAATCGAAAGCAGGACACATAACAGTCCTTAGATCATAAACCTCTTCAACCACATTCAAATGGTCAAGTCTGTTTTGCTGAAAACAGAATTAGAACAAGAATTTGTCTTGCGTACAACCTAAAAGCTCGTTGTACGTACGACTTAAAGTGGTCTTACGTGTGACCAAACTTGCTACGTTTTATGACTACGCAGAGCTTAAAGTGATCAAATTTATAGGTTGCAATTCAACATCTCAACTTCTAATAGTTGATCTCTAAGTGGAAACGTCCAATGGCCATAAATTTTGGGGGGCACAATGCACCAAAACCACCTGGGAGTTTGGGCATAGTAGCCGGACTTGAAAATATTAACTTCGACACGGCTAACCTTACCTTGAAAATATTAACTTCGACATGGCTAACCTTACCTTAAAAATATTAGCTCCGACATGGTTGACCTTACCGAATTTCCCCCCGTGAATGATTATATATCGGGACCTGAGAAAGGAAAGTAGAAAATCATGCAAATGGGATCTGCGATGGGCTCAAGCGCCCTTGACAAAATTGTCCATTTTTCTCCCTTCCACAAAATGCCTTTTCAAAAAAAGGAAAAAGAATTTATAGAGGAGGTCAGTTTCCCCACTTTACAAAGCGAGTTCAAGTACAAGACAAATACGGAAGACCAAAAAAATATAGCATGAAGTCCTGAACTCACCCGAGCTACTATTAAAATTTAAAATGAACAAATTATTTCTTCTGAACTAATCGTTAGGCTAAATTGGATCGAGCAATGAGCTAATTCAAGTAGTTGTCCAACTCTTGATTTCGTGTATCGGATTCAAAATATAAAGACAGTGATGGTTGTTTTCAGTTTTGATCGGGGGCGTGTAGGCTTTCGAGCTTTCTTTGTCCAGGTGATTTTGTTTTGCTTGGTTCATGTGGGGTGGGAGGGTTTAGAGTCTTTAGACTATCCTGCTTTTATGTAAAGGAGATAGAGTGTGATAAGGGTTGGATTTTTGCAATCTGGCTTGGGTTTGGAGAGGAGATCTTTCTCTCCTTCTCATTATTCTCCATGTACATGTGCATTGTTGAGTTAATGAATACTTTTTGGCTGTTGAGAGAAAAAAGAAGCATGAGGATGACTGAGATGGTATACATGGATGCTTATGTTGATTTCTTTTGTGTATTTTGGGATTTTTTCTTATGTGTCTACATTCTTAACTTACTAGCTAGTGCAATAGTTGTAGGTGTAGAGCAAACCTAGGTTGCAAAGCCGGGTAGCAATTCTTGTCATTAGTTTTCCTTTGGTCTACCATGGTACTTGCTTTTTGAGTTATCTTAACCTTGCTAGCTTTTGTTCACGGTGCTATGGGGATGGGACATTAGAGAAAGGAGAGCTTTTGTTCACGGTGCTATGGGGATGGGACATTAGAGAAAGGAGA